>JBCJKH010033200.1:0-16246 GCA_039877255.1 Loriculus beryllinus
GCAAGGCTGCGCAGACATTTGTCTGTACAATACAGGCTGCTCAATGTTGTATTTGTATATGAGGTCCTCAAAGGGTTGGGGCTTGTTTTTGGAATCTTTTTGGTGCCTGTAAAAAGATGTAAGTGTTCTTGCAATGGGTTACACCAGAAAAAATTAACTGGTGGGGTTAATTCTTCCCTGTGACCAGCTGTCCCAGCAGTGGAGGGATTGTATTCTAACTGCTCTGATGTGTGACTGAAATCATTACATTGGAGTATTTGTTCCAGGACGGCTAGGTCTGCAGGACTGTCCTTACATAGAACATTCTTCTTTAGGTAGTCATACAGACTAAGTGGAGGTACTGTCAACTGCAGCTTCGGAAATGGGAACCTCACAGGTATCGTGAGCTTGTGAACAAGACACTGAACTAGAAATTCAGGATTCCAGGCTCCCCTGTGTGTATAAATTAGTCAAGTTTGCCCAGTAACAAAGTAAGGGCAAACTTGCTTTTATGACAATCCTGAGCTCAGTGCTTGAAACTTAGTAACTATGC
This sequence comes from Loriculus beryllinus, assembly GCA_039877255.1. Taxonomy (NCBI): domain Eukaryota; kingdom Metazoa; phylum Chordata; class Aves; order Psittaciformes; family Psittacidae; genus Loriculus; species Loriculus beryllinus. The sequence continues at coordinate 533 of JBCJKH010033200.1, forward strand.
AACTTAGAAACTATGGTAATAGAATGGTGAAAGTTCCTGTCCCATAATCACCAAACATGAACAAGCTAACAGTAAAGGATTTTGAAAACTGCAACTTTCTAATGTTTGAAGTTTTCACTTTTTTTTTTTTTTGATCATGTTTCCCTGTTTCATTTTACTGCAGCTGTTTTGGGGGAGAAGGGGGAAGTCTTGTTAGCTCATCAGCCTGTGTGATTTTTCAGTCTCTTGAAGTGTGAGTATGGCAACTTTTGTCAAAACCGAAACTACATCATTAGCAAATAAAAATTTACTGAAGTTGTTTTTCCATAATGTCCTTGGAAATAAAGCTGAAAGACTTCTCAAAGGGCAAAAGGCCTATTCTTAACAAGTGTCAGTCAGTACAAAGCACAGTAATATGCTAGAGAAACCTCAGGAAAAGGACAGAGTGTTTGCATGAAAGTGATCACAAAGCAGTTAAGTTAGTTAGTCTATACATAAACCTGCACTGAGTTTTAAATCAGCGCACTCAAGGTCTGTGTTTAAGTTAAGATAACTTAATGTAGCTATAATCCTTTATTAATGTCTCATGCCTACCTGGGAACAGAAATCAGCATCTGAGCTGGAAACTAGTCTGGGCAGGCCAGTTAACTGAAAACACTAGAAACCCTGAAAAATCACAATGAACACATCTTACCAAACCAATGTCTTCATTTTCCTGCTTTTACTGAGGATGAGTGGAAAATTCTTCAGGAGTTACTGAGGCATACTCATGGCTGTTGGTAATAGCTGGTGCTTTTCTGCACTGGTTTAAGGACTGTCACATATAGGAGATGAAGCGTTTGCCTGCTAGTGGTGGCTGGATTAGTGTGGGATGCTACAGAGTTTTGGTCTGAAACTGGTGAGTGGCATAGTGAAAGCAATGTTTCACCAAATGAAGCAAAATAGTGTTATATTCCACAGGTTTTTTTCTATTCTTATGGGCTTTACAAAGTACTGTGATACACTTACTGCCATGAATCTTCTGCAATGGAAGCATGGGCTCTGACAGATCTGTGCATACATCTCCAGATGTAGTATCCTCCATCAAACACAACAAAAGCCAGTGGAATTGTAGGAAGAATTAATGGTTTGAAGTCGTGTTGGGTGCAAAGAAAATGGTAGGTCCTATTAGAAATGGATAATACTCTTACCTCTTTGACAATGTGCTTTTATTAGCACATTGGTGTCACTCTGTTTCCAAGATATCTTATGAGGGGATGGTTTATCTTTCTTGCTGACAAGAGTTTGTGTCTACAAGGACATAAACCACAGCTGAGCATCTTTTGCATCCTTTTTTTTTTTCTTCTCACATTTTGTGTGTGTATGGTGTGATTTTGAGATAAATGTGGTAACTGGGGATGTGCACTTGCAGACTTGCTTCCAGGGACCGTGAAGAGCTTTGTGGGGCATCTGCCAGATTTTCATTTTGCTGTCCTTTCAAGGCTCGAATATGGAATGAGTCAGAAGAGCCGGCACCCACAAAAGAGGGTTTCTTCCCTCTGAAGTTCTTGCAGGAGGGGAGACCGGCAGTAACTACTCACTCTTAAAAACTTGCACATGTTTGCAGTGCAGATGAGCCACAGGAGAAGGTGTTAAATCCTATCTATGAAAAACAGTTGTAATTCTATAGTTATATTTGTGTAGTTGAAATTATTATACCCCCTTTTTGCACAAACAGTTGTAACAGCAGAAAGAGGCATAATGCTCTAGTAAGGAAGGTTTGTGGATATGTGGTACCAGGGAGCTAAGGAATTATTTCAGACTTTTGTTTTCTAATTAAATACTGGGGATAGATGGGAACCAACAATATGTATTATAGATTTTATAAGAAAAAGTGACATTTACTATTAAACCATTTATTTATTACCATTAATAGAAATAAGCAGGGATTCTCTTCATTAATTTTAAAAATACACACATCAGAACGTTTTTTCAATATCTTTTTTTAAGGAAAGTGAGTGATGAAATCATACATCAATTGCACCAATCACCTTCAATGCTGTTTCATTTGTTACTTGTTTATTGTCTAAAGTAAATATTACTCTGCTGAAATTTATCCTGGTTGCTTCATCAGTAGTTCTACTAGTCTTTGCTCTTTCAGGTATTTCACATATTGATGTGATAAAATCTTAGTTTCTGGAATCAGTGACCTGAAAAGAAGGAGGGGAAAAAGAGAAAAAGACAGACAAAGAGAGATAAAATTGCTCTTGTATCTCAAGATTCAAGTAACAGAAGTGAGTATCTGTCCTTGCAGCTCAGCATCTTTGAAAGAACATCTCATTTTACATTGTACTATAAAACAACAGATTATGTAGTAAGGATCTTCTTTGGCTAGTAAAAGTAATAGACCCTCAGCAGGTCAATCAGTGTAAGGAGGAAGGCTATTTTTCATTCAAGTTTTTTGCTCAGTTTTATGTATTACTGAATGTCTTCATTCTGAGACGTATAATCCAAGCCTCTTTGCTGCTTCAGAAATTCTTGGCCCTTTTTTATTAGGGAAAGGGTAAAAGTTCAGTTTATTGCAGGCTGACATGCATTTTGTAGGAGAAATGTGTTGATGTGTCCAAACTGCTGAAGCGGCTGATTTCGGAGGAGGCTTTGGGCAGATGCTTGAAATGCTGCTGCCATTCTCTTTACTGAAACTGTTCAACATGCTTGAATTTCCCAGTTGACTGGATGCAGACAGTTCATTAGCTCCTTCTAATTCCTTGGGTTGTAATGTGCTGTTTCCCTGTGAAATCAGTCTTTGTTTATCAAAGCTGCACGATCTGTTCTTGCAGTGGGAGACATCCTGGGTAACTCCTTGATAAGGGGCTTGCACCAGACGGTGAATTCCCAGATGGGTATGCCATAGTGAGCTGTCTTGTGTGTTGCCACTGCTGGTTATCTCCAGTCTGACCTTTCTGACAGGAGCATGCTCTGCAAATGACTTTGATCTAACTTTTTTATTAATTATAACAGTATTGACCATTGATTCTGGGATAACAGATTCATGTTCACCTACAAGAGAAATGCATTTATGCATGTTACTATGGTGGCAGAAATCAAGGGTCTAATTTCTGTAGCATAAACTCGAAGAGTTTTCACAGATGAATTTATCTATACTTTTCCCATCTGTGGCTGAGAATAGTGCAAGTTCTTTTGAATACCAGCTTATGGAGTAGGAATATTTCATGCTTGGTTTTGCAGTTCTAAGGACATAAATGGCACCTTAGGGTTAGGCAAGTAAAAATGGAGATTTATTGAGTCAATATTGATCTAACTGATACTCTAAGACTCATTAACAACACAGATTGAGAATTGATTTTCAGTAATTAATTGCTTGTAAGCAAAACTTCTTGAGGTGAGTAGGGACTTGCTCAGTGTGTTGATAAGTGCTGTAATTTGAAAGACAAAAATGTTTTGTTTGGTACTGTTTGAAGCTTCTAATAAGAACCTAAAAATACTGTGACCACTTTTAGATGAAGCAAGTTGTGAATGTTTTCCTTCTTTTTCTTGACGAGGGATCATTAATATCTAGGTTTGTACTTTAATATTTTATTGCAATTTTATTATTGTTGTAAGTATAAATGGTGTAAAGTAAGTAGCTTATCACACTCTTGTTGCCTAAATGATCACTTGGAGGAAAAACCTGCCTGCTCCATGGATTGTATAGAGTAGCTGTAGCAGTGGGAGAGAATCTGGTCTATTCTTTTTTTTTTTTCTTCAATGTCTGTAGCTTAGTTTCTAACACAGCATGAAAGTAACTGTTAGAAATGTATAGGGTATTAGGGACAGAAATGGTAATGCTATTTTAATTACATGTAGCAGCCATCAAATTACTGAATATGACTGCCTTTCTGTGCCTTGAATAGAACCCGAACAGCTACAGTTACACTAAAGCTAAACAGTGCTGTTCGCATTGAAAGTACTCATGAAATATACCTCAGTTAGTATAAATCTAGTTTAAAGTAGGAGTTGTGCAGAATGCTGACCCTTACTTGCAGGCTTGAGTTGTAGGCACTGTGTCTGTTGCAGTAGGAGTTAGGAAGCAAAGTGAAAAAAGTAGACGTAGAAGAGTGCTGATTATATTCTAAACCACAATATCTGGATAGCCATTTTAAAAGAACTGTAACCCTGAATTTGAAATGAAGCAAGTTCGAATAGGATGCTGCCTTTAACCCCCCCCCCCTCCCAACCTCTTTCCCCCTGCCTTTATAGCTGTCTTTCATACCATCTTTACAAGGAAATATTTGAAGATGTCAGATCCAGCTGATTTATTGGCAGTAAATGAACCTGTACAATAGGAGGAGCTTTCATCACTGTCTTTGGCTCCCACTGATGAAGCAACAACACCAGCATAATAGAGAATTTTTACTGCTCCCTGGGTTGACCACATAAGGTTGATGTAAGAGGTGCTCTGCAGCATGGCTCTGGGAGTGAGAATCGTGTCAACCCACATCTGCTCTCTTGCAGTGTTACCAGGACAAAGGAGACTAAAGCACACTCAGAGCTTGGAGATACAGATGCATGTATGTAACAGAAAAGTTAATCTTATTTCAAGTTAGCTTGGGAAATACTTGGAAGACTCCCAAGTCAGTCTCAGTGTTTATTCTGTTGTTACTGCATGTGCTGAATGCTCCTATTTAATTCCTAAAGCAAATACTCTTAGTCAATAAATAATGAAGATATGGCTCTATAATCCCATGGCTGGCAACTTTCAAATCTTGTCCTGCTCTTTGTTCTCAAATAAGCAGGAACAGGCAGAAGCATGAATGCTTCTGTGTTTACTGGGGAAGGAACAGAAGAAAGTTGTTTTCAGGTGACTTCTTAATTACTAACCCACCAATCAAAAACCCAGAGAAGTTAGAGGATCTTAAGTTCTGTTTAAGGGACCACAGCTTCATGACTCTGGCAAATAGGTAGTGACATTCAAAGCTGAAGGTCCTCAAGAAAAGAGTTACCATTCCAGCTGCGGTGCAATAAATCTGAAATGCTCAAAATCCCTATGGTATCGTGGCAGGACAACTGGTCTGTCATGCAGGATAAGACCTTTGGCAGGGATTTTTAAGACCATTAGTACTGAAGCTGCCTTCTTTCCATTAGGTTTTTGTGTCTGGCCTTTGAGGTTTGTATGTACATGTGGGGTTGTGGTGGTACTACTGTCATCATGCCCTTCCCAGCCTAGCCATGATTTAACCTCTAGGTAGGGAAACAATTTGCTGTCAGTACAAAATACTGATACATACGTGGGCTGCCTTTTGGTACTAGCTGGAGTTTCTGAATAGTTTAAGCTTGTAACTTAAAAGGGTATAGGACATGAGGCTATCCCAGTATGGCAGTGTTCATTTCTGCGTGACATAATCTTGGAAACAGATGCATGTAAGAAGTTCAAAATGCTGAGCTATGTAATAGGTTTTCCCAACTTCCAAACCTTAGGAATATGTAAGATCAACTTTCAGGACATTGAGCAGTCAGCCTTATAAAACCCCTTGAATGTAACCGCTTCTAATAGTAACAGGAATGTTTTCCATGCAGGTTGTTTGAAGATTAAAGTTGAGTGCAGGAGTTGCGAATGTTTTGTATTATGTGTATATGTATGAAAATATTTGTATGTGAACTTCCAGCTCTACTAAATTTTAAACTTACCAGAAACTGTGCAGTCTCACTGTGTTATGTCTTTTCTTTAATCACCAAATTGTGGCCTTTCAAAAAAATCTCCCGATTACATTCATTATATTTGAAGCTTTAGTTGAATTTAATCTGAACACAAACTTCTGCTTCCTTTCTTTGACCAACTTATATTTTTGCTATAGCTGATTAGATGGGCTGTTTTGTCTTCAAGTTAGTTGCCTTTTTACACCTGATACAATAAGCTTGTATAGATATATATATGTATTTTATATGCCTCACAGAGTTTTAAATTCTTTAAACATAAGAATTTCTAGACGTTTGAGTGAAAGAATGTTGAAAATATATCTGACATAGCAGGTAGATGAGTGATATATACCTTTAATTGTTTTCTACGTATATACTTTCCAAGCAATTTGCAGTGAAGATACTTTAAAACCAGGACCTCTTGTAAAAAGCTTCTAAGAGTTACTCACTGTGACTCTTCGTATAAGTTACTTTTTAACAAAAACCCAACTCATACTAGTTACTTGATATTTGGGTTTGCTTCCTGTTGTCTTGTAGGACACATTTCTTAACACAGACAAAAAAGGGGGAAGGAGACAAAAGACCCGTAATTGCTTGTTCTGACAGAAGCATTGAAGAGAGCAGAAATGTTACAGAATAGATTACAGGAATACACTGACGCTAGACATAAGGACATGGCTCCTGTAATAGTTAACATTTATGTTTAGAATTTTACTGACATAAAACCTGTAAAACCTTATCTCAAAAATTTTAATCTGTTTCAAATTCATGTTAATGTTTCACCATCATGTATAAACATAAACCCACATTTTCAGTGAAATGAATGAAACCCCAAAATAACAGAAAAGGAATTTGCTTAATACCTCTTTTGAAGCTAAGCATAAGAAGAACAAATCTAGGAGTTATTAAAGATTTAAAGAAACAGTCATTATATCTACATTATAATTTTTTTCCCTATAAATATAAGCATACCTGTTTTAAAAACAATAATGTGTGATTGCAGTTTTTGCTTCTGTCTTATATGGTCATACTGCTCCTCAAGAAAGCTCACATCCATCTCTGTTGGCTGCTTATCACAATCTGAAGCCTGTTGCTCTGAGGTATGAGTCACTGAAAAAATACCAGTCATGTATTTGTAAGCCTTCACCATCTGCTCCAACAAGGAAGAAAAAGTCATGCAGAAGCAGGACATTTCCTTCATTGTGTTGGGAATAAGCAAATCAAATATGAGACATCTGAATTCTTCATAAATGAAAAAGTAACTTTCTTGTAAGTGAGGTGACTTCTTTCAGAAGTTGCGTGGTCTGCTCTGAAGTTGTGGATTTCAGCCAGCTTGTTTTCACGTGGTGTGGCTGGAGCTATTGCACACAGAGTTCATGATTATAACTGAGCAATTTGATTTCATGTTGACTTAAGGTTGTGAGCATATGAAACTTTGCCAAAAAACACAGTGAAATACAAAACCTCATTGAACACAGTCAGGTGCACAAAGGGCTGGGTAATACTGGTTTATTGTAGTAATGTGAATTCTTGAAGGGACGCTGTCATGGTGACCTCCCCAAGACAGTAATTCCACCAGGGGAATCCTTCATCAGGTTTCTTTTCCTATACTTTGTGTCTTTTCCTCTCCACTCTCCCATCCTTAAATTTTATCCAGTTTCATCCTTTCCACGCATCTTGGGGTAATGGTGTGGTATGGAAGGATTTATTATACCTCAATTTTGTGCTTGTTACTTCCTTTTAAAAATGTATTATATCAAACAAGTTACGAGACTGTGTCTGCACTATGTGTTGCAAGTTTCTGTCCTCAAAATAGGTCCATATGAGCCTGTTGCAAGGGCCCAAGAGAGTAGTATGTGAAAAAGTAATGCAGTTAAACAGTAGTTTTAATATAATTGTGCATCTGCTGGGTTTCTTGCAGTGGAAAGCATTCCATAAAAAAAACACTGTGAAAGGGCAGAGTGTGGAAAGAATGCTGGTGTGCTGTATTTTTCCAGTAACTGTCAAAAATTATGATTTGCATCATAAATTATTTACTGATTTAGGCTCAGATTTTGCGGATCTTGGGAATCCCTTTGGAAGTTGTGCATGTGACAAGGCTCTAGTTACGCAGTGCATACACTTTTGGTAAATCACAACAGGCTTACATGTAAGTCTGCTGTAGTTCACTTATTAATCATAATTTTTTGCTTTCCCAATATTTTTTGCTTTGTGTCTTGCAAATCATGCTGCCTACTTCAACTGCAGTCTTCTGCGTTAGCCAAGGAAAGGACAGTAAACACAACAGTTTGCCAGACACTGTAGTTATTCTTTGAGTTCGCTTCTCTCTTGACCTTGGAAAATAGCATGTGTCATATTAGAATTGTTCTGATGTATCATAGCTTTGGTAGATCTACTTTGATATTCTGCCTTCAGCAGTGACAAACATGAAGTGCTCTGTAGCAAGGGGTACTTCAGTTGCCTTGTTTGTTCAGTATTCTAAGTTGTTGCCACATGGAGTCCCCCTTTGGACCTTCAGGCAGTTGATGTGTACGTTGGGGCAGGAGATTTAATTTATCTCGTTACAGTTTGAGCTGGCATTCAATACAAACATTATTAATGGTCATAAAAATTACCCAACCTTTTTAAAATTCCAGTCACGCTATTTGACTCAATGACCTCCTGTGAAAGTCACTTGTGCAATCCAACTACGTATTACAGAAAGAACTACCAGGATAGCGTCCTTGAATGTGAAATGTGGACTCTATCTTAAAAGATATACACTTAACTTCTCACTAGAAGAGCATTTAAAGTACGAGTTAGTATCTAATCAGAAATTATTATTATTATTTGTACTGTACCATTCCCTCAGGATTATGGTAAAGCCATCACACATAGTTACACAAATAGATTATACAAGGTAGTTTCTTCCCAAACAGTTTCATGGGTAAGCAGCAAAACCAGAAACTGGGAAAAGAATCATAGAGCTGTTTGGATTGGAATGGGCCTTAAAGGTCATATAGTTCCAACCCCCCCTGCCATGGGCAGGACACCTTCCACTAGACTAGGTTGCTCAAAGTCCATCCAGTCTGCCTTTGAACACTGCCAGGAATGAGGCAGCCGCAACTTTTCTGGACAGGCTGTGCCAATGCCTCACCACACGAGGTGCTCAGTGAAATGAGTAAGTCCAGGAGGTACAGCAGAGTGGTGGAAACAGGAAAATTATTAGCTTATGTTTTGCAGAACCAATCCAATATACATTGGAATTTGCTGCCTTTTCAGGGAAAGCCTGTGTACAGGGCATCTTGGTTCAGTCTCAAGAGGTGTGTGTACATATATTTGTGTGTATGTGTTTTGCTGTGTGTATACTTTTCTAGCAAGGACTGTGTATCTGTGTGTGTGAGTATATATACGCACAGACACACACATGTATATGTGTTCTGTGAATAATTTGCAACCATGGTATGATTCATAAAATGAGTTGCAGGTTGAACCCCCATGGTATCACAAAGTGCATAGGGTTAATAGTGGTTTTGATATGTAGTTTTGTTAATTGTGGTTGTGATGATAGCTAATCTGTGTTATACCACTTAGATAAACTTGAAAATGGATTATCCACCAGTTCTGTTCTTAAACCATAGTGGAACAGCTTCTTTTGTACCCGTGGCCTGTTTAGGTATTACTAATAACAACAACAACAAAATTTTGTGTTGTCATACATACACACAAAATTATGACTTCTGTTTGAATCAGTTAATCGTTCTGTCTTTAAATTGAGTTACTTGGATCTCCAGACCACTGTATACTTTCAAAATACACAGCAGGTGGCACTATTAGTCTTAAATGTTAGAGGCTTCCACTTGCCTTGCAGGTTGCTGAGGGATATAAGCAGTCAAGCCATTTCCTAGCACTGGCACACGTATTTCCTAACAGTAATACAGGTTCTGAAAACTTATTGCTATGATTGGGTTTGTGTGAAAACTTGCCTTTAATTGAGCAAACGCCCGTCCAACCCATCACCTATGAGTGATCTTCGTTTGATTGCCAACTGAAGTCTGAAGTGCCATATTTCCCTTAAGTCTATTCTTCTTTCACACAATGGAAGTAGTTCTTCATTTCCTTGAGGCAAAAGAAAAAAATTGAGAATACTTCATAATCCAAACGCAATGGCTTTTGCAACTTGAAGTAAATGTTTATTGCTCTTGACCTTGGTTGCAAAATCTCATTTAAAAAGATGCAACTAATTTTATCTCACACTAATTAATTTGTGAGTAGGAAATTAGGTTTTATTAAAAAAAGTGTTTGGAGGACCTTATAGGAATAATTGTTGATTTAAAGATAATTAAAAATGCTCATAATGGTTAACTGACTGAATGCACTTCCTGTAACACTGGATTTTACTGTACACCTGAGACCAGAGGCACATTATTCGTGTTGTTCGTATGCAGAGTTATAGACATGTCCAACACTGTTCATGCAAGTTACAAAGACAGAATACAAATATCTTAGATTTTAATTGGCACTGAGAAGGAAAATCAGAGTTACTGTGACAGTCCCCTTTCTCTAGCTTTTTAGTGTTTGTTTTTCTTTTTTTAATATAATTTAAATGCAGTCTTGAAGCATTACAAAGCGATTATTTTATTGTTAGACAATATGATAACAAAAAGAAAGGTAGAAACAGGTTGGCTGCTATTATTTGGATTCCAGACAGTGTTAGTAGAATCAATAGTAATTGTTTACTTTTTAATATGATTTTTTTGATAAGAGCATATATATATTTCTGTTTGAAAATGCAACTTCAAAGCTTGCCCCAGTTAGGGCCTAGTGTAAGCAATTAAGAGCACAAACTTTCTAATGATGCAAGATTACTTTTTGGTGCTAAGTGTACATGCTAATGGGATGAAGAAGCCTATAAGGCAAGTTTTCAGTATGATCTTGAGATGTTTCTTCTGATCTGACTTTTCAGGGTTCAAACGTATCAGAGCTAGAGTGACCCCTTCAAGTCTCTGTGAAGGTTTGGTGAGCTTGGGTGATATGTAGTCTACCCTCACATTTCCTTAATAGGATTCTGTTTTCCCCTTCTATCCCTTTGAGGTCTTTAAATAAATATAATTAGACTCTGTGTGTGTGTGTGTAGGTATATATCAATATATCTATATATGCAAAATAAATCAGGAATGTTATTTTGTTAGCTGGTCTGAGAACGTTGCCTGGTTACTCCAGGTTGTAAAATGGCTTGCCAAATTTCTGTTCCTTAGATCCCCAAGGTTCCCAAATGACCGAATGCAGTACCACTGATCCAGCTGTAGTGATTGGGAGGGCTTTTGCAGAACACAGGTGTGCTTTACTTCTAATACTTACTTACCTGGCTTTGCATGTATTGGGAAATTGGTGCTATCCAGTTCTCTTTGCAGAATCATTTAACCTTCTGGATGGTAAATTTGGTCACACTGAAGTCACTGGATTCATCTCCAATAGAATTGTGCTGGTTGTGAGGAGTTAAATGCAGCAGATGTTCTGTATGTGTGTTTTTTGCCTGGCTTAATCAGCATTTAAAAATCTCTGTTATTCTGTCTTGACTCTGTTGTAAATAATCCTCAGATTATTTAATTATTTAAATTATTTAATTATTTAGTTAATCGGAGGATTAAATAATCTTCCTTTGGAGTGTTAGTTGCTGTGGTAAGTAAATTGAATGCTGAGATTTGCTTTGTTAGAGGGCTGCTCGCTCTTGCTGGATGCCTGCATTGTTAGGACTGGAATCCCCCTGGTGCAAACAATCAGCATCCAAAATTTAGGGTCAGGAGTTGTTGTTTGTTTTGTAGTTCTGCTGTGCTTGCCCACTGAGGACTTAGAGATTCTCTTTTAGAAGTGACAATGTGCAGAGACAAGTCTAAAAGGAAACTGGAGGTATTTACCAGTTAGAGATTTTAAATAAATGAAACCTGACATCCTCCCTTGCAGTTCCTCAGCCTTCCTTTTTCATTTTCTGGTTTCTTAAATTAGTGTGACAAACAAGATGATTAGATTTACTCCATTTTGACCTCATAAAACTATCTGTGAAAAGAAAGTGAGAGGGAGAGGAATGGCCTTCAATAGTTGTCTTCAGGGATTTTTGTAGATTCATTGACGCTTCCTTGGTCCTACAGATGCTTTAAATTCCAATTACTGGTTAGTGGAGTTCGTGTTTCTGCTACTACTACCTAAGTGTCTTTTCTATACCAACTACTACTCTGACTGTTTCCTATCCATAGAGTTATGATAGAGTTTTTTTACTGTGAGGGTGGTGAGGCACTGGAACGGGTTGCCCAAAGAAGTGGTAAATGCTCCATCCTTGGCAGTGTTCAGGGCCAGGGAACAGGGCGTTGGGCAACACGGTTTAGTGTGAGGTGTCCCTGCCCATGGCAGAGGGGCTTGAACTAGATGAGATTTAAGGTCCCTTCCAACCCAAACGATGCTATGATTCTATGATGGCTACAACTCAGGAAGGTGACAGCAACCTGGCTTTATTTGTTCTCCTAAAAACCATAATATGCATATAGGAACTCTAGGAGAGTTTCAGACAGGGTCTAAACCAAATTGGATAGGTTATATAAATTTTCTGTTTTGATTTTTCCACCTGTAAATGGCATGATTTTGATTCATTCTTGGCTCCAAAATTATTTTGATCCTTTCAGGATAGTGCCGAAAAGTGCAAGGCTAGGCCCTTATTAGTTTCCACATCAGGCATTGTTTCAGTATGGATGAGTTTATCTTAGATTGTTTTTAATCAATAAAATGTACTTATCTGTAAGTGCAGTTTGATAAGAATCAAGTACAGCATGAAAGAACAGGTTAATCTGTTGTTAATGAAAAGTTTTATCTGGATGACAACATCTTGCTTCTGAGATATTTGCTTTTGAGCAGTAGGACATAAACCACTTCAGTATTCATCTTCAAGGAAATCTGCAGGGTGTATAAGCTAACTTTAATAAGTCTTGCAAATGACTCTAGTTGAGACAGTCCTCCAAAGAGGATGGATAACTACTGTTATTATTGTGAAAATGAATATGGACTTGAAATCTGTGCAGAGGAAGAAAGTATCCTAAAAATAATTTGCTATTCAGAAACATCCTTCACTTCCATGCAGAGATCTCCTGAGGAATTTGTACTGCACTTCATAATCACTAGTAGCCTAATTGAGTCAATGAAATTACATCTGTAAAACTAGAGTATGTAAAACCAGATACAATTCCACAGTGCCTGATTCAGTACTCACTGAAGTCAACACATGTTCTGCTGAATTTAATTGAAGTGAAAGTGGAGGATTTTATGTATATGATTAAATAGAAGCTGCAAATTGACCAGTACCCATGAAACTGACAGTATAATTTGGATTGGGTAGTTGAGCCATTGTTTAAATTCTTTCCTTGTACCCATTGTTCATGTAAGCTCATATGCTTTTATATGGGAATCCTGCGCCACTTCTTCATGAGGTCCCTATAAAGGGCCTTAATTGGTTAATGCAGTACCGCACTTGGGGTTTGGAATATGCACGTCAAGAATTAGATTGATCAATACGTTTGTGGAATTATTATTATACCAAACTAAGCTATGTCTTCAGTTTCCATAGAGCAACTTCGATCTAGGCTTCCTCTTGTGGCACTTATGCATAGGGCTTTTGCCGGGTCTTTATAGATACTTTCATCTGTTCAGAATACAGTCAGTAATATCAGAGTGGATAACAGCTACTTCAGTCCATTGCTTTTATTCTTACAGAATGAATAATGAGAGTCTCCACAGCATTTGGAGGCAAGGATAAACACAATGGTTACCACAAAATCATGTGCAAAAGTAACTTCAATGGGTAAATGCATATTTAGGGAAAGGAAAACATTTTTGGTGTTATAATGCCTGACCTGCTGGAAGGCAGCTCTGCAAAGAGGGACCTAGGGGTCCTGGTGGAGAAGTTGTCCATGTGCCAGCAATGTGCCCTTGTGGCCACGGTGGTCAGTGGTGTTCTGGGCTGCGTTAGGAAGAGCATTGCCAGCAGGTTGAGGGAGGTATCCTCCCTCTGCTCGACGCTAGTGAGGCCACACCTGGAGTACTGTGCCCAGTTCTGGGCTCCCCAGTACAAGAGAGGCATAGAGCTCCTGGAGCAAGTCCAGCAAAGAGCTACTAGAATGATTAGGGTCTGGAGCACCTGTCACATGAGGAGAGGCCGAGGGAGCTGGACCTGTTCAGCCTAGAGAAGGCTCCAGGGGGACCTGATCGATGTATATAAGTATCTGAAGTGAGGATGTCAGGAGAATGGGGCCAAACACTTCTTGATGGTGCCAAGCTATAGGCTGAGAGGCAACAATCACAAACTCAAACACTGAAAGTTTCACCTGAAAAGGAGGAGAAGGAGGAACTTCCCTACTGTGGAGGGGACTGAGCACTGGAATAGTTTGCCCAGAGAAGTTGTGGGTCTCCTTCCCTGGAGATATTAAAGATCTGTCTGGACACACTCCTGAGCAATGTGCTGCAGGTGACCCTGCCTAAGCAGGGTGGTTGGACTAGGTGACCCTCAACCATTCTGTGATTCTGTGATCCGTACTTGGTTAAACATTGCTGGAGATTTCGTGATAGCAGAGAACCTGCAAAGCTAAGTAGAAAGGGAATGACCTTCAGAGCATTGTCATTGTTCAGATACCTTTCCAGTAGGTAGGTCTAATGCTCAAACTGAGATTATTTTTTTAAGGTGATGTGTTAATGTGTTATTGTTGTGCTACTTGGAGCTTAACATTGTAAACATCTCCCACCTAATTAAGTGGCATTACACGTGACTCTTGAGTTACTTGGCAAATAGGTTGGGATTTATCTGACCCAGCTTGCTATGTTTAATGTTTCTGAGCCTAATTAAAGTGCGACATGATTTCTTATTGGGAAAAAGATAATTGTGCCAGCAGGCCTAACAGTGCTAGGTCTAGCATGGGCTGCTGCAGTTGTACTGCATGTGCAGAGCTGATGCCTGTACACGCAATGACTGTTATCTGTCCCATTGTTTCTGTGATACCAACCAATGCTGATGTATGCATGTGAAATAAATGTTGTGGACTTGGAAATATTTGGCTGCCCTGCTACTTAAAATAACTAGTTAGATGCCCAAAATCAAATGCTGGAAGCAAAAGTGTTGGTAGTTTTGGAGTGGATCATGGATTTCTGTTACTTCCTGTGAGGGTATAAGTACTTGCACATCCTATTAAATTATGGAGCCAGTATAAATCAGGATAGCTGGACTGCTGTCAATTTAGTATTCCTAATTTATATCAAAGGTTTGGTCTATCTATTCTGGAGCTTGTTGGCATGTCTAAGATGATTTGATGATGATAAAGCTTGGTAGTTAGGCTGTCACTGTTTTTGAAGGAGTTCACCTGCGTGAAGCTGAAGAGTGCAGTTAAATATCAGGGTGCAGCACAGATCAGAGACAGATTCTGATACTCAAAATCAGAATAAAAACTGAAAAATACCATATGTAGGAATATGGAATACAGTTAAAATAATTTGTTTTGCAATAAAATGAAATGAATGTGCAGTAGAAGTTAACTTGACAGTGGGGAGAGAAAAAAAAGCATTAATTGACATACTAGTTATAACTTATCAGAACAGCCAAGAGCCTAGCAAAGCGTGGAGGGTATTGCTTCTCCATCAGGTCAGAATGTAGTTAATAGGAAAAGGGGAATAAACTTGCTTTTCCCTTTACGCTGCTCCATGTCTTGAGTGATTAATCAGTGCTCTGCCTCAAGCTGTTAAGCTGCAGTGGTGACATTTCAATTATAAATGGCATTTTGTCTATCCCCTCTGGAAATTCTGGATTTGTCAGGGCTAAAACTTCACTAGTACATGATTGTAACTTCACTGTTAACTGCACAGCTAAACCTTGTTTACTTTCAAGAAACTATTTTAGAGGCTGTGGTAGTATCTGCAACTTGAAGATAGGCTGAGAAAGTTGGGACTATTCAGCCTGAAGAAGAGAAGGCTACGTGGAGACCTCATAGCAGCCTTCCAGTATCTGAAGGGGGCCTATAGGGATGCTGGGGAGAGACTCTTCATTAGGGA
>JBCJKH010033200.1:16346-30699 GCA_039877255.1 Loriculus beryllinus
TGGTTTAGTGTGAGGTGTCCCTGCCCATGGCAGGGGAGTTGGAACTAGATGATCTTAAGGTCCTTTCCAACCCTAACAATTCTATGATTCTATGAACTTTAATGCAGGAAAAATAGCAACAATGCACATTTTCCACATACAGATAACTTAAGAGAATACTGCCTTGGTGGAAGGGTGGACAACAGAATAATTGGGTAAGGTAACAATTCTCCAAACTTGAAACTAGAAAAACATGTAAAAAAAGTAGAAGTAGCAACATCAACGTTCACATTCTGTCCTTGACTGGATTCTCCTATCCTATTGTCTTACACCCTTGTTTGTACTTTAAGGAGATCTGATAACAAAAGGCTGGTTATTCCAGCTCTAACTATTCTGTGCTACTTAAATCGAAGTATTTCTTGCTTTTGGGGACTATTCTTCTGATCTGACTGTTGAACAATATAATTGATTCTTGCATCCTCATAAGATTGCTTTATTTATAAACTTGTTATTTTCTTTCTACTAACCAACACCTCCTTATAAAAAACAATAAAACCCCACTGATGTCTCTCTTTCTGAAGTCATTTATCATTCTGCCACCTTCAGAACTGACTTCAGTTTCTCTTCAGTATTTTGAAAATGGCAGCATTTCAAGCCTCAGCCTCTGTATCTGTTACTTGTTTATAGGGAATGTGCAGCAAGTTAAAGGGCAGAGTAAGCCTCTCCTTGGCTCACCAGTCACATTCTGCATTAATGGAAAAACAGCCTCTATGTTGTTTTTGATCCTTTGCTTTCTGGTAAGAGTTTCACTAAGGAAAGAGTTGTTGGTAACATTTAAAAAACCCTTTATTTCCTTCACAGCTTCTTGGTTAAGTGAGACCTTTGTTCAGGACACGTTCATCCAGTGTGAGCTCCTTTGAGGTGGGGGAATTTCATCACTGCCTGGTGACCATCTGATTTAAAGAAGACAAGCTACAAACTGGGTGACGATATACTTTTACTCTTAAATGGACTTGTACTCCCACTTACTTCCTTTGGATGTTTTCTTATTGCAAACTACTCAGATAAATTTGCAGGATCAGACTGTAAAATACGGGCCCATAACACTATGCATTTAAAGGGATTTGTACTTTTCAGACAATTTTCAATAAAACTCTGTCTTATTTAAAAATGTTGTGGTCACACTTCTCATAAGGTACTGTCAATACAGAGGTGCTGTAATAAACTGGGTTAAAAGTCAATATACTGGAATGTTAGTTTGCATTGTAGGTTGAGAGTCTTCAGGACTAATGTTATAAAGGTTTTTCTTTGCAATCATAATTAGAAATCTTCAAAGTATAAACCTATGGGAGTTAGGACTTTGAGAAATCACTGGGAATATTTAAAATGTATTTAAAACATTCAGCATATTACAAAATTCAGTAATATTTTACAGTTTAAAGGGCATTTCAAATTAAGTATTTGTGCTGTTAAAGTAGTTTAAGATCCTGGGCATGTAAAACCCATTTGACTTCATTAAGGCTCTGCTGAGGTACCACCTTGATTGCAGAATGAAAGCATTTTAGATGAGCCTTCTGATTAAGCAATTCCACTTGGCCTGTCACATGCTATGGCAGGTAATAAACCCAAGATACCTCCCCAGGCCCTTCCAGCCGAAAAGGGAGAGCAACTCAAAACTTAAGCTTAAGTACGAATTCTTGATTATTTTCTTAGTGGGACACTGTGTATTTGTGCAAGCCAGAGCGGAATACTGCAACAGGACTGGTAGATAGTAACGGAATATTAACTTCTCCTGAATTCCTTTGGAACGTAGTTTTAAGTTATTTCTGTTTTGTTCTCCTTCCGTTCACTGTGCAGCTGCTTTGGCGTTTTATCACCTACTCGGGCATAGGCAGGCTGAGGGATCACCGTGTGTTATCTCCCAGTTACCGGTGACCAGCAGCTACTCGTGAACAGCCCTGGCACCGAGCAACCCGCCGCCACATTCCATCTCCTCCCCTGCCCAGAGCTCTTCCGTGCTCCACCACCCCGCACAGCCCCTCCGTGCCAGCCATGAGGGGCTGCTCCCGCTCTCCCCGCTCCCCGTGCGCTGAGCACTCATTAACTCCCGACCTCCCGCTCCGCACGCCCGGGCTGGCGGCGCTTTCCCGGGGGGGCCGGGCCTGCAAAGCCGCCGCGGAGCAAGGGTGAGATCCGGCCGGGCCCCGCCGCGCCATGGCAGCTCCTTGCTATTTAGGCTGGGATTTCAGCACGCAGCAGGTATCCACAGCCGCCTCCCCCTGCGCTTCCCCTCCTCTAGCCTCCCTCAGCCCGCGGCGGCCGCGCGCAGGGCCGGCAGAGCCGGGGTCCGGGTCCGGGTCCGGATCCGGCGGGGAGGCTCCGCGCTGCCCTTCGGGGGGCACGGTTGGCGCCGCCGGGCGTCAAGCGCTGGGCGGGTTACACCCGGCCGAGCCTTGGGGGGCCGCAAGCGGGGGAGCCCCGGCCCAGCCCGCCCGCCAGCGTGACCGTGTGGGCTGCCGCTGTGCTGACCCGCACGCAGCACGGGAGAGGAACGGGCCTTCCTCCCGCCAGGCTGCTGTCAGCGCTCGTTTCCTCCGCCCAGCGACGGTTCTGCTTTGCAGGGTTTCCTCGTTTATAGCAGCGCGCTGCAGGATGCTGTGCTGTGCTGGGTGCCGCAGCCTGCCGTAGCTCATGCAGGACAATGCCTGGTGCTTCACGTGTTTTAAAGCTTCAGGGGGCCATGGGCAGTGCGTGTGCCTGGTTGTCCACGTCCCTCGTCCAGCATAAACGCATCTTTTGTCCCTTTCTGTTTGTCCCATCTCTTGACTGAAGCTGTAGGCTGCACGGCCTGGCGTGTCCTTCTTCCTCATCCTGCTAAGGATGCCTTTAATCCTGGAAAGGACTGCTGCGGCCCTTTACATGCAGGCTACCAGGAGCCCCTTTGCCGGCTGCATCAGACAGGCTGGGAGCTGTGATTTAAACCTGAATCCATCTTTTCCAATGTCCTCATGTGAATCAGGATTAGTAGGACCTGGATGTTCGGGTTGCTTCTTGAAGTTCAGATTTGTTGGCACAATTAGGTATTGATACACTGTGAATAGAAACTCTGCTCAAGTTATGCTGAGGTATGAATATGTTTAAAATAGGCATATGAGCATAAATCACTTCATTATGGCTGTGCTGGAGTTTGGGAGCTTGAAAAGACGCATCCAGGTTGGATTGATTAAGTGTTTTTTAAGAGGGCATACTGCAAGCAGAAATCCAATTAAGCTGCAGTGGGTCAGAACCATTTTAAAGCTAGCACAGGGCATCAGGTTGGTAATGAATAGTTGTGCCCCAGTGCATAAATAATGGTCCTACATTAGTATGGCTAAATTGGGATGGCCTTGTTACTTGAATGCAACTCAAAGATGACTTAGTCTTTGTAGTTTTTTTCTTTTCTGTCTGTTCCTTTAGCAGCAGTTTGCATTCTCTCCTATGTTGAAATATGTGCAGAATGAGAGCTGTCTTCTCATTTTTCTTCCAGGTTTTTAACGTTTTTCTTCTGTAGTAGGTGAACTTGAGTTGATAGCAGAGGAAAGGTTGTGGTACTCTTCTAGTACATGCTTACGAAAAAGCTCAGCTTTACGGGGTTACCTGTTTGGGATGTTGCTTTCCATATATTGCAGATGCTTGGAATAAACTTGTGTAATGCCCTCTCAGATTTGCCAGGCTAGTAGAGCTTGGTTTACTCATAATTTGGGGAGCAGGGAAGGTCTTCAAGGTATTCTAAGGGCATGTTAGGCTCCTTGGTGAGATGGGACAAGAAAGCAAGGAGAGGGGGAAAAAACCAACACCAACATATGGCATCTTTAATCTAAGATACTGTATTCTTTAGAGAAATTGCAAAGAATGGTTACAATGATGCAAGTTACGAACCTGGTCCCTTGTTTGCTGTTCTTTAGCATATGCCTGCCTCTGGATCTGGTGTGCTTAGGGAGAGGGAAAATGAGGGCGGAAGGGAATGCAAGCACGCAAATATGCATGTTGCTGAACAGGTGGCATGCTGGAAATCCACATAGTAACTTGTTTAATGTAAAACTGTGGCCATGCTTTTAGCAAGTTGCATGGATTTGGGTGATCTTTCACATTTCCTCTGTGGGAACTGATTCATTATAAATGAGTTGCTATTTGTTTATTGTAAGTTTTTGTTTACATCCTGTTTTATATCTTCTAGCTGAAAGTCATTGCTGTTGATGAGCAGCTGAGAGTAATTTATGAGGATAATGTTCATTTTGATAAAGACCTTCCGGAATTCAAGTAAGGCTTTTTATATTTTATTTGGATATTAGAATTTAGAATTTTGGAGATTGAGTGGGAGGCTGTTGTCCTGTTTGGTCTCATTGACATGTGTGGAGGCATGGAAAAACTTCCTGTCGTGTTCATGTTTCATACTTGGCAAGGGTAACGTATGCTCTTGCCTTCCTTGGTATGGAAATATGGCAAGAACCCCCAACAGGAAATGAAGAAAATCTACCTCAAAGTACTATGTATAAGTAAATAAATCATTTATATTTTTTTTCTTTTGGGACTTCAGACTTGTGGACATGTCTGTTTCTTCTTGAGTTGCAGAAGTAAGCATCACTTCTGTGTCAGGGTGGAACGCTATGATAACAGCAAGTAAATTGCATGAGGAGGCATTTAAAGACAAATGCTGTGGTTCCAAATCTCACAAAAAGATGCAGGATGACAGTATTTGTTCACTTCAGTTAATAGACTGGAATTTACAAACATTCTCCATAGTCACAAGTTTCAATTATGTGTATTTATTTACTTAATGGCTTAACAGCAAAGATTGAATTTCATCTTCTAGGTTCTGGCCACTACTGGGAACAGTCAAGAAATTTAGAAATAGCTATGAATGACATAGGGCCAGTGCAGTATCAGTACTGGAATCTACCACAGATCTTACTTCAGGGTTAGAGCCTTTCCTTGCAAATTACTTGCTGTGCAATTGGGTCAAATATCTCTTATGTTACTTCCTAGCAGCTGGCTTTTACATTTTCCAGGTTTCGAACACTGATTGTATCCTTCCTCTTAGCATAAAAGCATTGCAAACCCTTTTGGTTATTAATAAGCTTGAAGATCTTTGCTTGGTGGGGGAAAAAAAAATTACTGAATTTACCAAGAGAAAATTTTTTATTCATGTAGGACTCAAGGTGGAGTCTATATTCACAGTGACAGGCTGACAGTCACTTCTCCTGTGCTAATGTGGGTCAAGGTATGAGCAACCTTTGTGCAGTTCAGCTTCTTCTTCGCTGTTATTGAAAAGGAAATGTATTCCAAGCAATAGTGAAGCTCGTCACTCAAATTGACATAGCCCTTTTGCTTGCATTCTGTTTCTTTTAAGTGTTATTCTGTCTTTGATATGCAAATATTGTTACCATTTTAGTGGGGGGTTTTTGTTTGTTTGTTTACGCTCTACTATTGCTGCAGTGTGTGTATGATAATCTTTAACTGACTTCCCCTCATTTGGAAAAAAGACCATTTTTTCCCTCATCTTTTTGTTTCATATGTTGCATACAGGTTATTTGTACTATTTTTTTAAAGTGAGCTTTGTTACCAGTTTGAGACATCAGTGGGTTAAGTGGTTAAAAAGCAATTTATTCAGTGATTCCCAGTCACTTCAAGTGGTGTTATTTTGAAATACAACATTCTTTTCTATTTTAAAAGAAGGCTTTCCTTGCTGCTATGTGGATTCTACAACACTTGCTCTCACCTAGCACTAGGTAAACTTGTCTAACTGGTGTGATTTGCATAGTTAAGGTATTTGAAGGGTCAATGAAGCCACAGCTGGTGATCCTCAGTAGTTGACAAAGGCTTGGTAAATTTGCTTGCAATTGGTTTTTTGAACCATAGTGAACAGGAACAGTTGTAATTATTAAATCAATAATATGATGGTATAAGTATATGATGTGTGCTTAAAGTGCTAAAATTCACTTGAATTAGCCTTATATTAAAGGGTCTCTGAGTTTTCACCTGGCACTGGGGGCAGTGCTATTGAGGATACCTAATATCTTGTATGATGGGGTGTAGAGTGTACCCCGTTAAGATTTCATAGATTTCCAAAAGTAAGAACAGAAAAATATAATCCTACTTTGTGTCTGGCACTGTTTAGAGTGGTCTTTTAATGAACTGGAATTCTTTAACTTTTGCCTCTTATTTAGGTTTCAAAGAATGGATCTTTATGATTCAGCTTCTTCAAAGATCTTTTTATTTTCCCCATGTGATTCAACTCTTCCTTAGTAAATTAATTTATGCAGCTTCTTGAGATATCCATAGTTGTTAGCTAATTTTTCATTATTTGCCAGTGAATTCTTATCAGCGATGACATAAATTTACTGTTTAATTCCAGAGATTGTGAGTATGCATAATTTGATAGCTTGTTACAGGTATTCTTGATTCTGCTTGGTTTTGTAGGCTCTGGATATGATTTTGGAGAAGATGAAGTCTTCAGGCTTTAACTTCTCTCAAGTCAGAGCTTTGTCTGGTGCTGGCCAGGTTAGTTCATAAAGAAAAATATCAGTCTTACTGTATTTCTTCAATAGAGTATAAGGTATAGTTATAAATTTCATGTAAATAATTGTATTGCAGAACACCATAATGACATCAAGCAAGACCAAAGCTTCTATATAAGCAGCCATTAAAAGATCTGTTGCTCGGGGGAACTTAAAACTTTGAAGCACACAAAGCAGTCACTAAGAAGGTGGTGGGAGTGGAGGATGAAGTTTACAGTGCAGTTGTTTAGATCAGTATAATGCATAGCTAGTTGACTTCCTGTCATTTAAATGCTTTGTACAAAGATTCTGAAATGACTGAAGTTAATTTTGAATTTCAGCTTATCCAGGTGCTTGTGGAAATGGGCTAGAAAAAATAGCAAGGAGTGCCGTTTTCTACACGTGTACTAACATGCTGTTGAGTGAAGTTTTTGTTGGCTAGGATAAAGATCTGCCTGGGAACAACAGAAACCAAATGGTGATAGTCTTTGCAGAAATGACAAAGATGCTGTCATAACTTAGCCTGTAGTACATAATGCTGCTTTTATAAAACCCATCCTGAGATTTAGTCAGCCAGTCTCCTAGTATTCTGGTGTAATAAGGAAGTCTTTTATAACTTTCACAGATGATATGGTGAGGACAGCACTGAAACAATAGCTAATTCTGACACATGAGGTTTCGGTTATTCATCTTGCTATATCTGGGACTAATTAATCAAAACTCTTGCTTTGATCTCCCTTTCATTGATTTCAGTTGAAAGTGAGCAAAGTGTCTGAAAATTATAGCCAATATCAAGGTTCTGTTATGAAGCTTCAGTGGAATAGAAGTTAGGACTGCCAAGTAATCCCAGTTTATTCAAGCGAAAAAAGGAAATGCATTTCCAGATTTCCTGTATTCCCTTTATTTTACTCATCCTTCAAAAAAAGTTGGGGGAAACAGCTTGATTCTATATTCAGATTCTTTCAGGTGGAAAAGATTTCTATGAATTGCCTCCTTTGAATTCACATTGTCCCCATTTTCTCTTTGAAGAACTTTGTCTTTATGCTGCAGATCACTGTGGAGATGCACGGATGTGCCAGTGTTTATCCCAAAGAAGGGATAAACATGATCTCGATTACCTGCAGAAATGTCAGAGAGATGTGAAACACAGTCTGGCTGACACTTGTGGTCAAGTACTCTGTGTCCAGGGGGTTCTGTGTGAATTGGTGTCATCAGAACTATGAGTGGGTTGTTGGATGGTGCTTTGTAGTTTCCTTAGAGTGTTCTGCAGGTGCATAACTAGAGATGCCTGCTTTGAGGAAGATGCCTGAGAGATGGAGCTTACATAACCTCAAAATTCTGCAGTCTTTAGCGATGACTGGAGTGGGCATGTAACTGAAAAATCTGGTGGCTGTGCTGAAATAGCACAGAACTAAGTCTTGACAGTGGAGCTATGGCTACAGCTCAGAGAGCCCTCAAAGCAGAATCTAATGCTATTAGCTGTATAATAATAATTCCCACTAGAAGTTGCCATAGTTCAAAATCATCACTGTCTATTGCCTGCTACATTTTCTGGTTTAGAATATGCTTTGCTCAGTCTTGGAGTCTTTTGATGAGACAGTTGATTTGAAAAGGTGCATTTTTTTGATCCGTGGTTTGGAGAGAGGTCTCTGTCCCTTGAAGCTTGAAATTCAGATGAATTTTGCAGCTTGGGAGAGCACCCTCAACTTCTGTTTCTATACTTTCTGCAGCAACATGGGAGTGTGTACTGGAAAAAAGGAAGCATGCAAATTTTAAAGAATGCATCACCTGAACTGCCTTTACATCAGTCACTACAGGTAAACATGCATAAAAGGGCTCTGAAGGGAGACCTCCACTGTCTTTTTTCTGATCCTTACGCATTGCTTTTCTCCTTGCAAACCTTTCCTCTTGTTTGGCAGAGTTAGATCCTGCTGCAGCATAAAGTGGAATGTACTGGTAATTCCTTCAGCTCTGGGGCTTTTGACATTTCCTTTATTCCCAAGTGACAGTACATACTGCTTTAAAAGCTTACAGTTGCCAGTGGGCATCCCAGAATCTTTCTGTGTCAGAGTAGCAGCCTGCTTGTTCTTTTAGGAAATGTAATATTTTTGTAAATGGCCTATAAATATTTTACTTTAAGTACAGATTTGTGTTAACAAAAAATTGTGAAAAACACTGTTGTACCAAAGTTTTCTTGCAGTGCTTGTGATTTAACTAGAAAAAACATATATAAAAAAACCCAATTTGCACAGTTAATATCTGAAAGGATGAGAGTGTAATGCTATGTGGAGACAAATTCCTAACAAGTACATTGTTGAACCTCAACATTTTGTGTGTGTGTATGGTTGGTAAGTTTTGAACACAGACTTTTATTTAAAGACAAACTTTTATTTAAAAAGAAAAGTAGAGAGGAATCAGCTTTCCTTTGGAAGACCCTTACCTTCCTTTCTTCAAGATCAGAAAGGACAGTTCTATGTTGAAAGGGAGACATCTGTGCATCTGATCTATTAATTGATTAATTTTGGAACTATCTGTCCAAAACTCATGGAAATGGAATTAAATGCTCTTTGGTGATGCAGTAAATGTTGGTTGCATTTCCAAATGGGTATGTCAGTCAAAGTAGATCTGTGGAAAGATAATCTGATTGTTCAGAGAGGAGTTCTAAAAAGTGGGTTGCAACTTGCAGGAAGTGGGCAGGTGCTTTGGCTGCTGAAGGAGTGTACTGAGACACTGTGCTGCAGGTTATGTCAAGTAACAGCAGAAAAAGCCTGTGTTTCCATCTGGTTTGGGTTAAACTTCTCACCACTGCATTCCTGTCATTATTGAGAGGAGACCAGAAGTCACATCAGAGAACTGAACTGCGAGCTGATACATAGGTCTGTTGTATTGCTACGACTGTAGTAGGGACTTCTTAGAGATCAGATTTACTAATAAAGGATATTGTTCGTTGCAGGCTTGTTTTTCTCTCAGTAACAGCCCCATATGGATGGATTCTAGCACAGCTTCCCAGTGCAGCGCTCTGGAGAAAGCCGTGGGGGGAGCACAGCACCTAGCAAGTATCACTGGTTCTCGAGCCTATGAGGTAAGAAGCAGATGGAAAGAAAGTCCTTATCAGTCTTGTGATAGGAACAATTCTGCCATTGCAGTGGTACTGCAGCAGACAGTGATCAGCCATTAACTATGAAGGAGAGTTTTTGAAGGAAGTCTACCCATACTGTGCTTTGTAGTAGTCTCACAAAGGAAGATGTGGAAAATTTAAAGTGAAATTAGGTAAATACTGAAAATTTTGCTGCAGGAAGCAACTGGGTTGAGCTTTTGCATTTGGCCAGTGTTTCTGAAATACAGTGTTTGGTGGCCTGGTTCTCCCCTGGGAGCTCCTATGCAGCCACATTTCCATTGGGGTGGCAATCCAGTTTGTGCTATAGGTTTACTTTGGATTATGATCCCCCTGTTTGTGGATTAATGTTGTAGTTTACTCATGCAATTAGAAGATTGGCCTTTTAATATTCCCTAAAAGCTAACAAGCAGCTGTTGACCTCAGAGGTTTGGGGTACTATCAGAGAGTACTGTCGCTTGTCTCCTCCTCTTGATACCTTTTTCTGTTGTAACTGGGACAGTGAGTTATGCAGTGGGACCAATGCTGCCTTCCAGGCATGTCAGCACCTGCCTGTTTTTACTGTTGATTCAACAGAATAAGGCTCTAACTTCCGAAATTGCTGGTTCTGGTTTTGAATTATCATGCAAGATTTATGGCCAGTGTTGAAAACAGACTTTGCATATCACAAACAGTTTATTTTTAAGTTGCTAAAGGTTAAGGTTCCAGTGTTAGAAGTTTTTTGTTATTTGATATAATACATAGATAAAAAATAATTATTGTTGCAACTGTTATTAGCGTGTGCTGGAGTTGCTTCTTTGAGTATGGAAATTTCTGCTTTGCTCCCAATTCACCTGCCTCTCAAAAAGGTACATAGGTTTGGGAGCTTGCACCTTTTCAAGGATTTGAAGGCAGCATGTGAATTGTACTGGTTTCTGTGCACAGAATAAGTGTGATTCATTCCATTGAACTGTCATTTCTGAAATGTAAATTACGGATAGGAATGCTTTTCACATGCCTTTTCTTTTCAAAAGGTGAGCAAAATTCTCATAATGAGACTATGTGTTATAGCCTGTTTAGTGCAGATTGCCTGCTGTGCACTGACTTTCATCATGCATCAGGCAAATTAAATATCCAAAGTGCAATGTACTGAACTCATTACACAGAGTTAATGATTATTGACTCCATTTAGAGTTTGTGTTTCTAAGCATTTGCATTTCTTTCTCAGCGTTTTACAGGAAACCAGATAGCAAAGATTTACGGCCAGAATCCTGAGGTCTACATGGAAACTGAGGTTGGCTCAACTTCAATACACTTATTGGAAAACACAGTTGAAAATCTTTTAAAATTAATTTTGTAGGGGTGCTTTTACAAACTTTTTTACTAACAAGTGTATTGATCCTTGTGTTTGATTAGTTTATTTTTTGTTTTGTTAAATTTTTAGTTGCTAGGCAGATAAATATCAGGCATCAGTTCCATCTTCAATGTTACGTTTGCCAAACTGGTGAAGTGGGCCTTAAACTAAAGTTTCTGGAGGAGGGGAACCTCAATCTGTTCTACTCCTACCAGTTTGATGCCAGTGCCAGCAAGAGATGCCCAGAGCCTGTACAGGGATGGCAGGTCAGCAGGAGAGCACCTAAAGAGCAGCACAAAGAAATTCCAGCCCCTCCAGCCAGTAAGTCAGCTTCACTGAGGGCCCAACTTCAATGCCTCTGTACAAAGTCATGTAGCGTGGGGAGTAAACAAGAGAAGTTAGAGAGTATGCCTGCAGGGCTACAATCTCATTGGCATTATGAAGACATGGTGGGATGGCTCCTGTGACTGGAGTGCTGGAGTGGAAGAATAAAGGCTTTCTAGGAGGAACAGGCAGGGGAAATGAGAAGGGAGTGTCCCCGTACATCAGTGACCAGCTGCCATGCATACAGGTCTGCCTGGGGATGGATGAGGAGCTGACCAAGAGCTTATAGGATGGGATTAAAGAGAGGGCAGGGAAAGGTGATATTATAGTAGTGGTCTGCTATAGGGTGCCTGACCAGGAAAAACAAGTAGGTGAACATTCTATAGACAGATAGGAACAGCCTTACATTCACAAGTTCTGGTCCTCACAGGGAATTTCAACCACCCCAAAATCTGTTAGGTTTAGATAAGCAAAACCCAGGAGGTTCCTGGAATAGGTTGATAATAACTTTCTTCTTCAAGGGATAGAGGAACCAAAGAGGAAAGATGCTATGCTAGAGCTTGTTCTCACCAGCAAGGAGGTACTGGTGGAGAGTGTGAAGCTCAAGAGCAGACTTGGCTGCAATAACCATCACATGGTGGAGCTCAAATTCCTTAAGGCAGCAGGGAGGCTGCATAGCAAGGACTGCATCCCTGCACTTCAAGAGAGCAGACTTTGGCCTCTTCAGGGGTCTGCTTTGTAGAATTCCATGGGATAAAGCCCTGCATCAAAGAGGAGCCCATGGAAGCTGGATAATATTCAAGGATCACCTCCTCCAAGCTCGGGAGTGATGCATTGTGACAAAGAGGAAGTTGGACAAGCAGATCGGTAGGCCTGCATGGATAAGCAATATGCTCCTGGAGAAACTCAAATACAGAAGGGAAGCTCACAGAGGGTGGAAGCAAGGACAGCTTTGTGAGATCCCCTCCCTTGCAGTCCTGCATTTAGCTCTGAGACCTCCACCAGAAGAAGGACATGGAGCTGTTGGAGCAAGTCTAGAGGAGGCCATGAAGATGCTCTGAGAGCTGGAGCACCTCTGCTATGGGGACAAGCTGAGAGAGTTGGGCTTATTCAGCCTGGAGAAGAGAAGGCTCCAGGGAGACCTTAGAGCAGCTTCCAGTGCCTAAAGGGGCTGACAAGAAAGCTAAAGAAGAACTTTTGACAAGGACATATAGAGATAGGATGAGGGGGTTTAAACCCAAAGGTGTAGATTTAAATTAGATATTTGTTCTTCCCTGTGAGGGTGGTGAGGCCCTGGCACAGGTTGCCCAGAGAAGCTGTGGCTGCCCCATCCCTGGCAGTGTTCAAGGCCAGGTTGCACGAGGCTTGTAGCAAGCTGGTCTAGAGGAAGGTGTCCCTGCCCATAGCAGGGTGTTGGAACTGGATGAGCTTTAAGGTCCCTTCCAACCGAAACCATCCTATGATTATGCGATTTAAGACATTAGGTTTCATTGAATCCCACCTTTGTGGAAGAAGCTTTTTTTAAAAAAGGCTTTGAGTACTAATAAATTGTATTTACTGCAGTTTGAACATAAGTTGGTAATTAAGTACAGGGTTGAAATTGACACACTTAGAACTGAATGTTTGCATGCAGAAATGTGATTGCTCTGCCACACAATGCTAGCATCCATGTGGATGTGTGTAGGAAAAAAGCTGCAATCAATTCTAGGCTCTTTTTCATAGTTTTTCCCTTGAGGAGTTTTTTGATTTTATTATAGCAAATGAATTGTACTGTGTAGTTTATTTCCTTCTGATTTTTAATTTTCAGAAGTCAGCTTCCAATTCCGTTATTGTTTCAGTTCATTGAGTCTGAAATGCAATGGTTTGAAGCAAGGTGAAAACACCATGCAAATATGATGTAAATGAAAGAAGGACTCATGTCCTGTGATTAGAAGATGCCAGATATCTAGACCCATGAGCTCGGGCCTCTCCTGGTTTTGTATTACTGCAGTAATCAATAGCATTAATCATAAATTTTTTATAGTGTTTTAAATCTCACCCCTGCGTGAAACAATTTAATGGAGAAGTGAGTTGCAAAGTTGACTGTATTTTGTGGAGAATGCTTAATTTTTAGTATTTTTTTCTTTCTTAGTGCATTTTCATTGTATAACCTTTACGCTGGCAAGGTATGGGATGAAAACGCTCATACAGTCTGATCATAAGCTTAAGACTAAATTTAGAGAAAGATATGTGTTAAGG
Organism: Loriculus beryllinus; assembly: GCA_039877255.1. Taxonomy (NCBI): domain Eukaryota; kingdom Metazoa; phylum Chordata; class Aves; order Psittaciformes; family Psittacidae; genus Loriculus; species Loriculus beryllinus. Next base: position 29,872 of record JBCJKH010033200.1, read on the forward strand.
GGAGCTATGTGGGCTCATGGAACTGACATATAGTCAGACCAATTTCAGACTTTGAGGGCTGGTTGCGTCGATGGTATCTTTTAGCAGTAAATGATACGCAAGATGTTTTGTTCAAGCACAGAATACCTCCATGTTCTTGGAGATCCTCAAAAATCAGTTATCATCTGGCAGTCACAATGTGGAAGGTGGATGTTTTTCCTTCTGTAGGTCAGCTTGCTAAACTGGCTGATTCAGAGTTTAACTTCATCCTTTTCCTTCCATTTCAGGCAGCTAGTGCCCACTGGGGCACCACAGAAGGTAGGCCTTCGTTATCTAAGCACAATATGATATATTCTTGGGGAGAGACGCATGAAGAGCAAATGCATCATTAAGTTTCCTAGCCATTATAACCACCTCTTAGAGCTCTGGCTATAGTCCATCTTTGAATGCTGCGTGAAGCAGTGATTTTTGTGATCATTAGTAAAAACCTGTCACTGCTCACTCGACCAGTAGAGATTTGATTCGGATTAGTTATTGGGTGACAGTCATTTCTTCTGAATTAGTCAGAGTACACAATAAGGAATTTGTCAGCTTTTATGCCAGCTTCTTGGGAAGAAATAGTATTTGATCACCTAGAAAGCTTGGCGGTAGCCGCTTAAATTGGTGGTTTGTATAGCAGATTTGAAGTGGGAGCAAGTTCTTGTTGGATCAGTGCATCATGTCATGTGGCTGGGGCATTTTTGGGCCAGTATGATAAGCCCTACAGCTGTATCTAATGCATTGTTGAAATGTACCCTGAGGCAGAGCTGCAGGGTATGTTTCAGTTAAAGCTAATTATTACTAACTCCT
>JBCJKH010033202.1:0-13018 GCA_039877255.1 Loriculus beryllinus
TTTCTCGGCTGAGCAGCAGTCTTCAGGAAAGCAAGGTGTTTGAGAAATGTAAATAAAGCAATAATGATTTTAGGAGCATTCAGCCTGATGTTTTCCTAAGAAAAGCGTTCTTTGCCCTCTTTCTTTCTTACCTTTTGAGGTGGGTTGGAGTCAAAACCTAATCCAGAATTTACAGCAAACAGAAATAATAGGGCTTTGTCTTTCTAAGTATCATTGATCTTTTGAGTCAATACCATTCATAAAAATATACATCTGGCAGAATTAATTTCACATAACTTCAGGCATCTCTCGGAAATGTAGCTCTATACCTGCTATTCCCACCGCTGGCTACAAGGAATGAGCATTAGGGAATGACTCATCTGAACTTCTTCAGGCAATCAATTAGGCTGTACTTAAGGGTGACACAGTGGGCACAAAAAAAAGCCTGTTTCTTCCCAGTGACAAGGGAGGCAGGCCAAGCTGATACCCTCAGGCAGAGGGAGTCATTCACGAGGATGCTTCTCCAGACATGATGTCTCCAGTTTGAAGTGATGTGAGCAGCCCTGAAAGTCACTGCCTGTGCAGGAGCATTTTGATCCTAAATGCGCTTATTAGGTTGGAATTTAGGTACCTGTGTAGATTGTAGAATATATGAAACAAGGGATATTCTGACTTTTCCAACTGAGAAAAAAATCATGCAACAGCAGCCTGGTATCCACTGCTGTGTGTCTTCAGGGTTACTGAACCACATGGGATCCTGCAGCACTTACATGTTCTGCAAGCCTTTGCCATCAGATTTCAGTCCATTGAAGCTCTTGGGGGCTAAAACTGAACTCTTGTAGTCAGCAGAGCAGGAGCTCCTTTGCAGCTCTGCTGCTATGGGAGTTTATAGGCAAGACAGAGATGCATATTTATATTTCAGATCAAATTGAAGCTGATGTTGCAAACTTGTTGTGGAAGAGGTGGGGACTTTTGCTATGGTACCAAAAGTGTTGTTTCCATGTATCTTGGCTAATACTGAAAAGTGTCAGAGAAGCCTGAACTCTTAATGGTTGAATTTAACAGGCCACTTTTTAGTAGTACCTAATTAAGTGAATTCAATCAGAGAAAAATGGCATTTTCAATTGTTTGTACAAAGTAAAATATCTTTAAAAACCAGCAATAAAGTCTGTACCTCAGGGCAGTTATAACATCCTGTGGCCTGGCAGAGGTATAGGTTCAGGTTCTCCTAGGAATAGGAGAGGATTTGAACTTATATCCCTGATGTTCTCTGCCAGCATATGAATGGGCTAGAATGGGAGTAGGAATTGTGTTTAGGGGAGAGAAGAGTAAATTCAAAACTCTGCTTTGGCAGGAAAAGCCGGCAACTCCCTGCAGCCAAGGTGCAAGGTGCCGGCTGAGCCCTGGAGAGAGGTAAATCCTATTTAAGATTTGACGGAGGGACGATTCCCTTACAGAGCTGATGTATGAGTGTAAATTGCACGAACAAATACGAAAGGATTGCCCTCTGTTTTAGGGGCTGCTACACTGAAATAAACTAATAAAAACATGAATCAACTCAAGTAAATCCCTAAGCCTATCAGAACTTGCATTTAGAATAGACTGAACAAGACAAATAGAAAATGGGCATCAAGGTCACTTTCATCTGAGAAGTTTCCTAGGTCTGCTAGGTCATTGGGGAAATAATTACAGTCGGTGGAAAGTAAAAACAAAGAAACAAGCCCTTGCGAGGCCAGATGGGCAGGCGCCAAATGGCAGCGCAGGGGCAAATAGCAGCAAGGTGTTTGCCAGTAATGCAATGCAAAGCTTGTATTGTACCAAACAAAGGTTGAGATTATTGGCATTTGAAACTCATTCATCACCAGTATCCATCTGGGGGAAGACTGCGTCAATAGTACTTGCCCTTGCTTGATTTTCGGTCTTTGGTGACATGAGCTTGGCTACTGAGCTCCACAGTGACTACTCTGTCCCCTGGCTGAATTTTAGCCTATGTGTAGCTCAGTTATGAGATTCTGTGCAGTTTCTCCAACTTTATGAGGATCCTGCTTCAATGTGGAAAAGAAGTCTCTTTGGGCCATCTTCTATTATCAATACTGCACAGTTGAACATTTCTGTTGTTCCTCTGAATGCAATGGTGTTCATCAAAATATAGTCTTTTTATTGCTGAGATCTGAAGACATATTTTCTGACTTTTTCTTTCATTTAGTGAACAGTGACTGTAAAGGAAAAAGCTCATACATTTTTTGTCTAGATATAGAGGAATTAATTTCTTGTGTAATATGAGAAAGTTGCCTGCTACGTTGTATCTCTGCTGGGCAGTGGGTTTCACCCCCGATTTTTAGCCTAGTGGATAGGGAAAGGTTTAAGGCCCATTCATTATGTATGATGCCATTGTGCTTTTCGAAAATGAGTTGAAGTCTTAAAAGCAGGTGGCAATAACAGGCACATTAGTTTCCTTTTAATGGGATTTGTTGCCCAGGCTATTTTGAAAATCCTCATGAATGTGTTCTGTGTTACTGCAGGTCTGGGAGGGAGACTCTGAGGGCAATGTCATTGCCTTCTCTAGGCACTCAGCTCCTCTTGCTGAAACAGCACCTCCTGCTTTCCAGTTTATAACAAAAACTGTGGCGTTTGAAGGTCCACACCTACCAGGCATCAGTGCTACCTTAGCTGTACTCACTAAGCTGTGCCCTGCGCCAGGCACATTCAGGTGTTATGCATCCAATTGCTATGCACAAGATGGGAGATAAAGGGCCTGGCTTATTTGTGCATATGGGACGAACCGCTTCTGAATGAGTCTGTGCAGCTTCTGGCTGCATACATTGAGTCCTCTTGAAATCCCACAGCAGTTCATGGAAAGCCTTCCCTTAGCCTGAGCAGTGACAGGATTGGGCCCATGCTGAACCAACCTGCTCCACAGATGTTTACCTCCTACCTGCACCTGTCCACCCATTGCAATATCAAGCGATCTAATAACAGCAGTTGTGTGGTTCTCTTTGCTTCACCCGAACATCTGCTGAGCAGTTCTAGCACAGCATGGAAGAGCATTATCTTGCTTTACAGCTTATCTTGTACTAACAGCGTCAGAAATACCAGCCATCACTATGCTCCCTCTTGAGAGCAAACCAGCCGCAGGTGTGTCAGCTGGCTACAGTTATCTTCCCAGGTTCATACTCCTCTTCTGTCAGCTCATCATAACTGCAAATCTGTGTAGTTTTAACATTATTTATTGCCATATGCATGAACCAGATGACCTAATCAGTCTGGGGTTTATGATTCATATGAAGAATTGTAACCAATCTTAGTCACAAAAGAAACATCCGAAGCTTTGAACAAATTTCCATTAAAATATGGTTTTCATATTATGACATTTATTTCATGAAACATTAACTCCATTTTCTGCAGACTATTGTAACATTTAAAGGTTTTTCCCTCACTTTGGCATTACTAGATAACTATAATAACACAGAATATATCGTAAAGTTTACAGAGAGCTGTAAGTCTCAAACAATGTTACAGCTCAAAAATAGAAATGAAACAAAGTCCAAAGAGAAAACTGTCAATGGAAATTGGTAGAAATTGGATATGTATGTAAATTACAAAAAGTAATCTACCAAGATTCATAGGGCAAATAACTCCAGCTACTATTACTTGGCCCCGAAAAGGAACATTTCATTGAAAGTGCTGCTGTTAGAGAAATGAACTGATGAACATAAATTGAACATAAATGGCTGCAGGCAAGCCTGAATAGCAAACAAAAAAAGCGAGTGTTTGTATACGTATGTGTGTGTGCACACAGTGTTATATACATATAAATGTGTACGAGTCTCAAGAATGGATTGGGATAGTCAAGGATTCCCAGCCCAGCAAGCTTACCAGCTGTAAATCCCTCAGCCACCCTTCCTAGGGATGGAGACGCTCCCAGGCTACAGGCGATGAAGCCTATCCAGAGTGGCATCAGGCTGGGATGTCAACTGCAGAGATAAAGGGATGGAAGGATGAAATCAGGCTCTGAACTTTATGCTGTGCTAACTGATTAACAATATTAGACTGTTATGTAAGTTCTTATGTAAAGTATTAGGTCAAAATCCGATACGTTTTTCATTACTTTAAATCTGGAATTTACCCCATTATTTGCAATAGTAAAGGGGAAAAGTAAGGGTTTACCTTATCTCTCCTCCCTTCCCATTCTTTGCTTAGTCCCTGCTGTATTGCCAGGTGCTTCTTCGAATTAAATCCTTTCCCTAAGGACACCTGTTAATAAATGTTACAAATACATATAAAAACATTTATATACATATGAACATATAAACATCCCTCCTCCTCCCATGCACATAGATGACATAAATTTTTCTCTGCAGCTTCCTAGAAGCCATACTGGAGATGTGGTATTTAAGAGTGAATGTGGCTAACGTTTATTGGACTTGAACTGTATTGTGGGTAATTGTCCAGTAATAACCTTTGGTAAATTATATGAAGCCTTTACTTTACTTAACAGGGAATACAGGCTCCCCAAACTCTAATATTATCATCATTCAAGATAATGAGCAACACAAACCATTCTATTACCAATCTAAAAGCAATAAATGTCAAAGTAAAGAACTATGCAATATTCTGGCCTGGAAGAACAAAGGACAAAAGTAATGATAATGCCTTTTTATATTAGCAGTCTATTATATCATGCATAACAAATGACCCTGTAATTGTAGACGGTGTTATTTTAACAGGTTGTAAAGAGAAAATGGTGGGGGTGGAAAGGGGGTGTTTTGAACACTGCCCTGAAAAGTGCTGTGGGGTTGGTAAATCGGAATACCTGATGGTTTAGTTGAATTTTACCCTGGTGACTACACTGGATTATTCTGAAGCTGTTTTGTTTATCACCATGATCATCTAGAGCTCTGCAATGTGACACCAGGATCCTTGTTTGTGCATTGAGGCTTTGATAAATAACTTAGTGGTAGCCCCAGTTCTCCTCTGACACAAGCACAGGCAAGGACAAAAATACATTTTAAAACAGAGGTTATTGATTTATGGAAATTCCTAATTTGGGCATTTATAGACCATCCAGAGGTCATGCAGTGTTTGGGCATACATTCGTTATGAGTCTGAGGGTTACAGCAAGTAATGGGCGCTCTCTACTGCTGCACATATGGTGGTATAAATTCGTGTACTCATGGGTTTGTAGAGTTACTCCACTCGATTTTTTTCTAAACAAAGGGGAATCTAGCCAGCCATTTGATCAGCAGAGTCTTTTTTTTGTTTAAATTAAGGGTGAAGGAAATTGTCTGAAGCTCAGGAAGCCAATGCCTCAGCAACCCCTTTGTAAAAGTAACATTGTTCTTAATTTCATAGAATCATAGAACAGTTAAGGTTGGAAGGGACCTTAACAGTTATCTAGTTCCAGTCCCCGTGCTACTAGCTGGGACGACTTCTAGACCGGGTTGCTTAAAGCCCTATCCAGCATGGCATTGCACAATTCCAGGGATGGGGCAGCTTCTTTCCCCTTATATTCATTGTCTATTTTGAGAAAGACTTTTTGCTGAACAGATGCTGTCTCTTAGGTTGCATGTGCTTCATGTTAACATGTAAAAGTCTACAACGCAAGACCTGCTAAAGCAAATATTTAAATGGTGCCATTCTCTGTGTTGAAAGAATTAATTCATGCAGTTTTGGTGTACTAAGGAAGCAATTAACACAAGTAACAATTACGCTTTAGATCTCATTCACTAATATGCACAGCCAAATTCTGTTCCCAAGTATCTAGGCCTGAAGTAAATCCATCCATCCTGCTCTTTCTTTAGATCTACACTTGTGGTCATGAGAGTATGATTGAGCTGTAAGGGGAGTTCTTTGTCCAGAAATGAGCTCTCTGCTGACACTATATTGCCTTATTACTCATATAATTCTTTACCTTCCCTCCCTTGCCCAACACAAAAGATCCCATCAGATTCAGGACCTTTAGGGTCAAGCCCTGTATGGTTTCAGCTAGGTAAAATTCTACTCTGACTTGCTTTGGTGCTTTGTAATGAGCTGGCATAGATACCATAACTGACAAACTTTGAACTGAATTAACCTTGCTTGTATTACCTTTATTAAGCTGGTTTAATAAGTTGCCCTTGGCGTATATTTGCTGTTCATAGAGTCACATTACTTCACCACCTCAAAAATGAATTCACAACAGTGCTTGTTGGAGAGAAAGCAGGCCCTCATAACAAAGACGTAAAAGTTAGGTTTGCATTTGTACAGCTGAACAGAAGTGACAGAAAAAAATAGCAAGCAGTTACTCTACATATCTCTTTCCTTCTTAGGGAAAACAAATGATTAAACTTCTCAATATTTGCATTTTTCCCATCAGCATACATCCCAGACCTGTCAAGCGAATGGCAGGGGGTGGCAGTGCCTGTTGCATATCAGCTTTTGGAAGAAATCAGAACCCGAGCTTCCTGATGGCGCAGCCATACTGCAGTTTCCATACCAGATCTCAGAAAAGATGTTCCCCGAGAGTTATTTATACAACTATTTTCAGGTAAGTCCAGAATAATAAACACAGCTTGTGTTGTGTTTTATTTTTGCTCCTTGTTCCTCATCTCTAAATGCATGTTAAACGTTTATCTATATGTTCATCTGTTTCTGTTTGTCTGTGATTTTATGTAGTAGCATCTGTGAGTGGTAGTTTTGTATAATAACGTGTATATAAGTGAAATCAACAGTTGGGTTTAAGGACTGTTCAATAAGCAGAGGCGTTCTGGATGACTGTTACTAGTTCCGATGGATTGACTGCTATGCAATTGATACGTAAAGAGGGATTTAGTTAAACAGTTTTTCTAGGTGTTAAGATTGTTGCCCTCTTTTCTCAGGCTACTACAGAGAAAGAAATCTAGTTTCTTTTGGTCTGAAAACCCAAATAATTTATGTATAGAACAGAGCTGTCTTTTGGCTCACTGACTCCCCATCCCAAATGGCATTTGGTTGCTCATCAGATATTGCCAGGCTCAGAAACAGTTACGGGAAGAACATATGTGAATCCATCCTCAGACAAAAGTGTAAATGGTAATTCTGCCACTACGCTGGGAGTAAGGTAAATGACAATGTCCAAGAGAATCAGGGGAAAATAACTAGGGGAAATGTTTTGGAATTGCTTGTATATTGAGGTTTAGTTTCCAAAATACCATTGAAACAGAGTGGGAGGGCATGTGAATGTTCCAAGTAGTCTTGAAAGTAGGAGTGTAAGACTTCAAATGGTACATCTGAGGTACGGGAAGTCTCAGAAACAAGTGGAAATCACAAAAGTCTGCTTTTCTGGAAAAAAGAGACACAAAATACCAAGAGTGAGTTGTTGTTAATCCAGCTTTCAGCCTATTGGACATTGCACAAATGAGATTTGGCACATCACTAGTAAAACTATAATGTAAGGCTTCGCACGGATTAATTTACAGATATGATTTACCCTTCTTGAACTACCTTTGTAAGGCTTAGATGTCAGAGATTCCTTCCAAGCCAGTGAATAAATGAATAATAACATTATTATAGTCTAGGAGGATTTTAATATTTTCAGTCCTCTTCTGTGTAACAGTGCTTGCTCGTTAAATCTCAGTCCCATTGTGCTGGGTTTCATTATGAGCAGGGAGTCTCACCTCTGAAATGGAATATCTATTCCCCCAGTTGTGCTTGCAAATGTCTGACAAATCGATCTGTCCCTCATCTCACCAGTCTCCCACTATCTCAGCAGTTGATCATTTGTTGGTCCCAATAGCTATGTCTCTGACTAGCTATCCTGAAATTATTAGGTTTACTTAAGCTGACATGAACAAGTTCTATTGGAGTTCCTCATCACAGAGTCAAATATGTTGCTCCTGGTACTTAACTTATCCAAATATGGTTTGCAACTCATGACCAGGAAAAGGAACTACTTCTCTTAAGTTTGTTTCTGCAATTTATTCACTTTTGAAACTTAGGCATTTCTTAGACACATTTGTTTCATGTATTAGAATACAGCTTTTATTGACTACACAAATAAAGATCTTGTCAAAGTGAAGAAAAGTACCACACCTTTGGTTTTTACTGTTGGCAAAAAAGAGGGTCAATTTAATTCTTGTGAATAACAGGATATCTCCTGTATATGAGTATGCTATAGTTCATTTTATTTATGCCAACCAAACTTACTAAGTCTACTTTTTTACTGCCTGTATTTCTGCAAAGCTTAAAAACCTTCAGTAGTCAGCAGCTATAAACCAAAGTTTTGCATCTAATGCATAATTGTGATGAATAGAGTTGAAGATGTCAAATTCCACTTAACTGGTGGTGTCTTTTCTTAAGTATTTCTAGTTATCTTCTAACATGAATAATAAGATGATTTTGAGGGGGCAGAAGTGATTTATTTTTTTCTTTCTTTTATCATTAACAATATTAAGCAATAGAACTTTTTTGTATTTACTGTCTCCTTATTTTCATTGCTATAGGAGAACATGCTTAGAGCTTCTTATGTTTCTTTTATGAGTGTTTTCCTAAAAAAAGCTATTGCTAGAATTCAGTTCTGTATTTTTCATGAGACAACAGAGCAAATTCAGACTAATGTTGATAGAAGTCATATAAGCAGATGGCACTGTACACTTTACTGTACAATGGTTAAGTGGAGAGGATGCAAGTGCAGGAAGATGTATTCTACTGTGATGGTTTACACCAACAGGAGCAGGTGCCATGTCTTTCTCTAGCAGATCCCAGCAAGCCTCAGAGAAAGCATGGGGTGAGGACAGTTATACAGTCCTCATCAGTGAGGACAGTTACACAGTTACATGTCCATAAAATGGGTTTTTCTTTTTCTGTCTGGTTGGTTTGTTTTCTTTGTCTCCAAAAGGAACTTTGTTTCCAGCTACAAAAATCTCCAAGCTTAAAAGTAAAGCAAGTCAGGAAACCAAATCTTAAGTACAGGGCGACTGTCACATTTTGAAAGAAGTTGTTCTGATCTAGAGTTCTTTATCTACCCCATCTCTCAAAACATCCTGAAAATGAAAACTCAGGGTTGAAGACAAGTAAGTATGTCACCAAAGCTTAGGACCAAGGCAGGAGATGCACACCTTCTAGACATGATTATTTTTAGTGATAAACTGCGTATTCTTATATACAGACCATCCTTAAACTCTGTGTGTCACTATTTTGTGACAATGACTAGTTAAACAAATCTAGCATCTGCAAGCCCAGCATGTGCTTTTATATGCTCAGTGCTGCTCCATGAGCAATGCTAATTGAAAAGGCTTTAAGAAAGCCTAGGCAAACTGCCTAAAGAGCTGTTATGCCTGTCTTATCCTCCTGCAACTGGTAATGCATTTTCCACATGAATGAGAGATTCCTGAAGCTGTTAATGCATTTTGGAGATGGAGAACTTGTGTTAATGAGGAATTGCATGGAATGATATGATGCAGAGCCTTGTGGGAATTCCATGCTTTTAAATAATCTCATCACATATACTTCAGGAGAAAGTGCTAATTAAAAGTATAAAAGAGCGTATGTGGTATCTGTGAAGCTGTTATCCAAAGCTGTGTTGCTGCATCTGTTGTGTGCTGCAGTTAGTCATAGTTTAATGAGAAAATAAGATATCTGAGGTCTTCAATTCTAAAACTACAGCACCCTCCCTACACTTCCTCCTCCCCAGAAAAAGCAGTCACAGGTCACCTAATAGCTCTTATTTCCCTAGCTTTACAGTGTGGTGAAGGTTGTAGGTTTTGGGGTGCCTTTTTTTGTCATTGTTGGTTGTTCCTCCCCCTCTGCCCCATCCCCGGTATATGTAGGATTTAAATCAGTTAATAAAAATGTGAATTTAATTATCACAGCTACAATAGTAAATTCTGCTGTCAGGTTCCATCCAAACTAGGATTTAATCTGTAACATTTCACACTGCTGCTGTCTGCAGTTCAGAGCCATGATTAACCATCACATCAATGAAAACCTCTTAGCCATAAGCAGTGTGCAGGCGTTCTTTCTGTTTCAGTGTTACCAAAAATTATTACAAGAAGTTATTATAAAGAGAATAATATTAATAGTGGAAAAATACTGTTAATACAGGAAAAAAAGGAAATACAGTGTAATTTTCTATATTGGTTTTAGGATGTGTGGCCCATTTTACTATAAACTATAACTTATTGTGGTGCAATGATTTTTAGCAGCATCCAAAATCAGTACTTTCCACTAATCTGTCCGTAGACATCACAGTAGTAGAAAGAGGAAGAAAAGCAGCAGTGCTTCTGCATTTTCTTAACAGGTGTCTCACAGTTCTGACAGCTAAAAGGACAATGCACTTTGAGAACAGGAGAATGCTGTGAAGCCCTGTGATTTATAATGACCTACCTTAGTGATGATGACTTTTTAGATTTTAATCATTTAGTTATTCTATGCTGTTGGTTTGACATTTCTTGGTCCTTATCTTTCCTTGTTGGAGCCCTCTTTCTGCATGGTCCTCTCTTTCCTGTATGAAATATTTTCCTTCCTAAGTAGGGGAGATGGACAGTTCTATCACAGATGGGGGCCCAGGCCTCAGGGAAAACAGGTGAACTCCCCAGAAAGTGTCTGAGTTTTCTATGGCCCAGTACATTTAATTACTAGTCTTTCAGTTCCAGTGTATAAAATGCACTGTAGAACTTAGCAGATAGATGGGAAAGTACCTATGTTATATAGCTTTTATTAATGATGATTTACCACTGAGGATAGCAAATATTATTTTCTTCTTCAGCTGTCATCAGAGGCTTATGGGATGCTGTTCATGAACAGTATTTCAGCGTGCTATACTCACGGCTAATGCTGGGTGAATTATTCATCCCAAACAATACTTATGAATTTATGCTTCCCATTTCCTACAAGAGCACTAGTTGTTATTATGCTTATTGAACAGGACAGTATGCTGCTTTCAAAAGGCTGTTTATTTCTGGGTTACAAGATGCACCTATGAATTGTGTATCCTGAGTCTTTATTTTTTCCTCAGAGGTGATGCAGATGTTGTTCCCTCAGGAATAGCTCTGAGGAGTTACTCCTAATTATTTGTGTAGAAACAGTGGCTTGTCAGCTGAAGCAAAGCAGAGGTTTCTGAAGGTGTGACCTTTCCCTACAGGCAAATATTTTCACTCAGAATAGTTCATGACCAGTCAATTTGCAATTCATGCACTGGTGTTCAGGGGTCCTGTTTTGATCCAGGCCAGCCTGGCTTCATGAATATTATTCGTTGTGATCTTAGCACCTCCATTTGAGGTAAGCAAACCTTTTTTTGGCTTTGACTTCCAGCGTGTTTGTAAACTGACCTGACCTGAGCTGGAGGTGTTAATGTGTCCTGGCAGCTTGCCTGCTGCATCCTCCAGGGTGGGTAACCATGGCTTTCTGTGGTTTGTCTGACTTGCATGTGTAGTTGGGTACTGGGCTGCAGTGTGTGTTGTGGTTTAACCCCAGCTGGCAGCTCAGACACCCATCCCCAGCCACTTGCTCCCACCTAGTAGGATGAGGCAAAGAATCGGAAGGGTTGAAGTGAGAAAACTCGTGAGTTGAAATCAGGACAGTTCAATCAGTAAAGTGCAAGTTGGGCACACAAGCAAAGCAGAGCAAGTAATTCATTCACTGCTTCCCGTCAGCAGGCGGGGATTCAGCCATCCCCAGGAAAAGAAGGCTCCATCACACATCATGATGACTTGGGATGACAAGTGGGGTAATTCTGAACATCCTCCCTTCCTCCTTCTTCCTCCAGCTTTTATTGCTGAGCAAACTGCCATTTGGTCTGGGATACCTCAGTGGTCAGCTGAGGTCAGCTGCCCTGGCTGTGCCCCCTTCCAGCTTCTTGTACAGACTGATCACTGGTGGGATGCTGTGAGGAACATAAAAATCCTTGGTGCTGTGTAAGCAATAACCAAAACATCCCTGTTTTATCAACATGATTTTAATCACAAATTCCAAATCTATCCCCATACGAACTACTATGAAGAGAACTAACTCTAACCAAGCCAAAACCAGTACAGCAAGTTGCTCACTGCATAGGTATTTAACCATGTCTACGTTTTTGAGCCACTACTTATTCCCATTACTGCATGGGAGAAGGGTTTGTGCCAGAGGCAGCCCAGCATGTAAAGCAGTGAGATGCTATTGCCTCTTCTGATGGTTTCCAGTGGGGTCCTTGGCCAGGTCCTTGACCAGCTCCAGCAGCCCTCTTTGTAAGCAGCCTCCATGCTCTTCACAGAAAGCACTCCTTGAATTCTTGTTTTGCTCAGTAATACTCATTTCTAACATTGTGGGGTTGCTTTTCAAGTAATTTGGCATTGGCTTTTCTCCTTTTTGGAATGGCAGCTATTTTGAATAGGAGAAAATAGTGGGAATTGGTTCTATGGTGGTGACAGGAAAGCTACTCTTGTGCTTAGACTGAGACTATCAAGCTCTCTCTGATATATGAGGAAAATGAATTTTCCTTAAAGAAAAGATGAGAAGTTCCCAGCTTTCATGCCTGCAGCTGTAAGCTTTACAGAGAGAGGAATGCACAGTCTAAATAGCTTAAATACACACACAAAAAAAAATCACCACGAAAATAGAAGGAACTGATTCTTAGAAAATTAGTATATTGTGGGTGCTGGCTGTATGCATGTGATTTAGGAATAGATTTTTCTTGCATCAGTCTTCACAGAATGCCACAAAATAGGCCTGAAAACTGGATTTGGGTACTAATACAATGATGGTTATTCTCTAAATATTTTCTTTTGTTAAAAGAAAATATCCTCTGTTTAAATGCATTTATATATAAAATCCATGTAAGTCTGGGGACTTGTACATCTTTCCTAATCATCCATTTCTTGTATCCAGACCCTCAGATGCCAACAACAAACAAGCAAGTCTGATGGCATCTTTTATGTATAAATTTTGCTTTATTCAAACAGGTCCGTTTTTGTAGCAGTTATTTTCTGCTAAAGTTAAAGATTTGGGGTTTGTTTTTCTCCCCCTCCTTTTTTTTTTTTTTTTTTTTCTTATCGCATGCAACTAGATCACAAGCTCTTAGGCAGACCTGCGATATTGACTTATT
>JBCJKH010033206.1:0-20429 GCA_039877255.1 Loriculus beryllinus
CAATGACCAGGAAAGGTTAATACAAGGAACAGGAGTTTAACATGGATCACCTATCATGAACCATGCTGAGATCTCTTTATAGCTTCCAGATTACCTGTACCATAGTGGTCATAGCCATACTAAGAAGAGACCAGAGGGATGACAAACATTAAGGCATCCTTTTCATTCTGCAACTCCAGTATTCTCTCAAATATTTTCCTACAGCAATTATCAAGACAGCATCCTCTCCTGTCATGACACTTTGGTACATTACACCTCCAAATAATTATTCCAAGAATAAACCTGCTAGTACCAACAAGATCACTTATGTAAGTAGCTGTGGGGGTGTGAGGTAAGAAATGGCAACAGGACCACAAGCAAATAAAAGGCTTCCTTCTGGAGTCCCAACCTATCCATCACTGAGTGTACCTTGTGAAAGTGATATAGTCAAACTCAGTACCAGCAAGGCACATTTCTTTAAGACATTAAAACAGCAATGCTGCAAGACAGGCTAGAAGAGGATGTGAAACGAACAGCAGACTGCATTTTAACTGGAAAAGGGAAGTGACTTGTGTTTGTCCCTATTACTGTGGGGAAAAAGAAATCATGTAATCAGTGTAGCACATCCAAAGCCACTACATTTTATTATCTCGGGCTTCATTTCTGCAGCCAAAGAAGGATTTATGCTGATTGATTGAAAGCATTACCTAGACTTTGTGCTATGATTTATTTATTTATTTGCCAAAGAAGAGGCTCAGCACTCATTAGGTATTTATTGCATTGACCAGTTTTATCAAGGCTTTTGAAGTGCTATAAAACAGGCTAATCAGGTGAGCAACATTTTTTATTCATGCTTAGAGAGATTACAAATGAATTGATCAAGTCCACTGAAGCTTTCAATAGAGGAGATTTTGCAGCTCAATGGTTAGAAAAGCTGAGGCTCTTCTACACATTACCGTCTTTAGGATACTAAATGGAAACTTCCCTGTGAGAAAATAAGCTGCCTAAGCAAGTTTAGTTTTACCCCACAGAGGCCTGGAAACTTGCTGTATAAATTGGGTTTTACATTGATGATACCTTGGTAAAAGTCATCTCTACAGCCACTGAGCACAGATAGATCAAGGCTAATGAACTGCAGACCTGCAAGCGTGACCAGGTTTGAACATGCTATAGTACTTAGAAACAGGCCCACATTGCCATAAGAACACAGGACAACTGTGAGCCCAGGACAGAGCAACCATATATGCACCATATATGCACCATATATGTCCTGCTCCCAGCTGGGACTAGAATATGTCAAAGAAGGTCTGGCAGTACTTCACTTTGTGCACCCTTCCAGTAGCATAAGGACAGATAGCAGAACTTTTCATTTACAAAATAACCAACCAGCATCTTTTCATTGAACACTGAACCAAACCATCTTGTGTTGTGCTTCAGGAATTGCTATGTTTCAGATCAGATGTAAAGCCAAGGTCCTAACCCCAAGAATCAATAAAGATCCGTCATATTGCATTTTTTCACTAATGTTAATCCTGATGCCTTGACCATATTCCCACTGAGGTAATTGCTATTTGCCTCTGCAAATTCCTCCCTTTGCTTTAAAAGGGCTTATGCAGACACAATTCATCCTTATATAACACCACCAGCATATTTATCCCATTTTTCCCCCAGGTTCTCTGCTTGCTCTAGTGGGTATTCAGTGTACTTGTGCCTCTTTTTAGCAGCAGTATTATACTATGTCATTTCAGCAGCGGATGCAGCAATGACATGCAGAGTCATTACATGTTGAATTAGGAAAGAGGGGGTTTGTGAGCACCTAGATTGACCATCATCTTAGTGCTAAGAATTTCCTAAGCCAAAACACATTATACAACGTTAAACCAGAATCTCCCCAAGCACAAGAAGAAAAAGAAGAAAACTGAGACCAATAAGACTTTTAGCAAACATGCCACAGAATCAATCTTGATGTGGAGTGACTGGCAATTGAGGGTGCAGACACCAGAACACACACAGAGCAAGACTGGCACCAAACCCCAAATTCAAGACAAGGGGATGGTGTACTTACCATCACCTCACCTTCAATCTATTATTTAACTGAAATTATTATATGTTCAGAAGTGTGTTACTCACTAAGGGTAGGCTTCATGTCTCAGAAATTGAGTTAAACTTCAGGAATCTAAGTTGGTCATCCCAACACTTTCTCTGAACAATAAGAGAGACAGTCCTAGAGCGAAAAAAATAATCCATTCTTACAAAATCCATTTAATACATTTTCTGACTTATCCTTTGGAAGTCGTACCATCTCCTGTCTGCCCAGCAGGAGCTCAGGCACTAGTTTTTACAGCAGGGCAGATTTTTCTTGCCCAATTTGAAACACAGAAGAGGCATTTTCATTTAAAACGGTATTTGTTCAGAGCAAGTGTAGCAGAGACTGATCTCTTCAGAGCTGGCTGCACAGTCCCTCCAACACACACAGGAGATGTGGTAAGTATTGAAAGAAACCTTTAGCCAGCTGCATACAGTACATTTCATGAAACAATACTCTTCAGGCTTGCAAAAGTACTCGCTCACAGAGCAAACAATCAATGGTACATGCTTTCAGATCATCCACTTCTGTACCCTGAGCTACCCAAGTTCTCTCTAGACATTGATGCTCACCAGCTATAATGATATCTTTAAACATATATCATCAAACACACAGGGTGAAACTGCTTTTCCTTGACATTATTGTTTAATGGCACAAGTAACCACCATTGTTACTATATGAAATCACAAAATATTCAAAGAAGAGAGGAAGGGGAAGGAAGGGAAAGCCTACAAACTGACCTGTTAAAAGGTGTTGGCTCCTGTTCAGGTTTCAATGATCAAGGTGCATAGGGGTCTCACTTTTTACTACTTTGAGCTAACACAGGTCATGGAACCCATGTCCTTGCCCTCAGGTCACCAGGCTGCAGATGCCAAATACCTTTCAGTTTCTGGGCAAGCAGGAAGTCCCTAATCAGCATGCAGCATACTTGGATTGCTCCGTGCATAATGAAGTACCTTCTTTTTGCAACCTCATCTCTCCTTTAGGTAAAGCATGGGCAATTTTAAGGAGCAATCGCAAGATTTTTGCTGTCACTGCTGAGCTAGCACAATTAATGTATCATCACTTACATTTTTTTCCCTCCCATCACTGCTTGTCAGCCACAGTTAGAATTGCTGCTTAGTTCCTGGGTTATAGCATATGAACAAAGACAACTTTGAAAAACCAAAAAAAAGTTAACTTCAAACCATTTGATCTCTCCTTTCATCCCCAGCCAACAGCAAACACCACTAAACCACAACAAAAAACAGATGTTCACGCATTCAACAGAAATGATCAGAGCGTGTCACTGTCTTAATCCAAGTGTTAAAAATGCAACAATCAAAATGAGGTATTAGCAAGGGACAAAAGTACTTACAGAGTACTCAAGAGTGTTGTCATGACTACCCAGAAATTACTTCTAAGGTTATTGTGCTTGTTGAAAGTTCAGTAACATAGTAGTTAGCAGTTGAAAGTTCAGTAACAGACTTCCTATACCACACATAGTCTTGTGTTCTGTATGGTACTAATCAAGCCATAAAATTTGTCCAAATTTTGTCAAAATTTTTCAAAGTCTTCACTACATTCCATAAAATGAAAAACACTCTGCAGAGTGAATGTTTGCCGTAATTCAGTAAGTATAGATATTCATGTACATCAGAAATCAAAGATAATAAATAAGGTTCAACTTTGCACAGGACAGGTAGGAAAACATCACTTGTCTAATGGGAGTCATGTAGCTATCACTCCACCTTGAACCTCTTAAGTGCTGAACACAATATGACATCTTGCTTTTCATCACTTCCCATGAGCGCTCCCACTGATGGGTCTACAGGACTTACAGCAGTGGCCGAGTATAACACATGACCGCAGATTAAGTTTGACATTGGAGACATGGATACTACTTTAACATCTGTCTTAGGAGGAAGGTTCAGAGTGACCAAAGATGCTAGAGACAAACATCTGAAACGGAAGCAGGACAAACCTTTGCTACTGATGGTGGTCACACTTGCATCTGCACTTCCATAGCAGTGGCATTGATTTCAATAATTGTTTCTGGTTGGTGCTGGTTATAAGATCACAATCCAAGTTTCAGTGGGTACCTCGTACTACTTGTCTCTCCCCTCCACTCTCACCAGGCATTAGCCCATTCATGTCCCTGACAATATCTCCCAGTTCAAATAAAAAATTAAGAAACTAATTGTCAAGAAAAAGACTTTCCTCCTATCCTAACAAACTGGCAGTAATACATAGAGGATAAAACCCAGGGTTACACACTAGTGGCAACCATTAGACCTGTAACTCTAAAATGTGAATATTTAAAACCTTAACTCAAAAATGGGGAAACCCAAACAATGCCAAAAGGAAAAGGAAAGAAAACCCACCCACAAGTTCCTTGAAAGCAAATTGGTCTCAACACTTCTGCACTGACTACGATTTTGGGATGACTACGGAGTGATGGGCAAACTACATCAGAGGTCAGAGATGCTCTGTATGCATGTCATTACCTGCAACACCATTTCACTGCAGCTGACATGACTACAGTGAGGACCTCCAGCTGCCAATGTTTACTGAGCTGAAAAAGGTCAAAGAAATAAAACTGACCTTTTCATGTGGGCCTGCTGGGTAAACATGAGGCATTGCTAGGCTTGAAAATGGATTAAAGGGGGCAGGGAGGGAGTAAAGCTCCTAAAAGAGACTCTAAGGGTAAAATCCAGCAGTGCTTCCACTCCACCTAGTAAGATAAAGCAGACATTTGGGCTCCACTTTGTTGGCTTTCAGAGCAGGGGATTTTGGCTGAGTGTCACATCTAACAGCAGGAGTGGACCAATGCAAAGACTGGAAAGCTCTCCTGCTCAGTCACCTAGGAAGGCAGACCCAAATCAAGGCTGCAGATGCATCCTGTACCTTGATGCTGTTACCACTCAAGAGGCACACTAGCAGTGACATTAATTTTGCACTGGATCTTGATTTCCCCACAGTCCTTCCTTTAGGGACAAGGAAGCACTTAGTCTCTAGAGGTTAGGCTGCCTCAGGTCTGCAGAACCAGGATTTTTTTTAGCTAGCTATTCACACACCTCAGCTCCTCAGCAACTGGAATTACCCAAGCACTAAGTCTCATTTCCACACTCAGCATCATGTTACCTCTTCTATCCTTACCACTACTAAGACTTCTTTTTAAAGTGCCAATGCAACAGGATTGTAGTCATATTTACAGGACACACAGAACATGCCAGATCCAACATCAACATGCAGCTTCTCTGGCTTTCTACAGAAAACACTGAGCAACTCCAGAAAGCTCAAATGATGTAAAGACAAGCTTAGGCTAACCCTGAACATTCCTTTAAAAATCTCAGTCCATGAGTTAACAGCCAAATCTTCAAGAACTGAGCACCTACAACTTCACAGTCTACCTGCAGTATGATAGCAACTAGTGGGTGATGCCCTCTTTTGAAAATACTGACCATGGTTAGATACCGAGAATAAAAAATCACACCCCCAGGAAAGCCTGGCCTTTGGGTACAAAGCATTTTTGCTCTATGCTTTCAGAAATTGCGCCTCATTGCTTCCAGATTGTAGGGGAGTTACACACAGCATAGAATTAAGGTCCCTGTACAACCTTGGGGCTGGCAATAGCTGCTGAAGCGGCAGGTTCAGTGCTGAGCAAACACAAGCCCTGCACTTTTGAAAGCATAGTAGAGCTTTTTGGATGACAAGTACCCAACTTCTTGTGGTTGTATCAGCATGAAACAGGAATTGTGGGACCACAAGTATGGACAGCAGCCATCAATGTGTAAGTTGCATAATTCCTTTTGGTTTAGTGTAGCAAAACACTGACTCAAAATGGATATTCATCATAACCATACCATTCTTTAATATTATTGTGTAAAGTTCATATTTTTGTGCATGCTGGTGCAAATAACTGCCCCCAAGTCAAATGCACAAAACCCAAACAAACAGGAAGAGAAATACAGACTGACCAGTAACACATTTACCTTTAACAACTGTTTTTTCCATTTGAAGAGCACATCTTTCACAAGCCAGAGCAGTATTTCCTTTTGCGTTGGGGAGGGGGAGGATGTATTTTACTTTTTTCCTAGAACATTCAAATGCATCTTTAATGTATTATTCAAACTGAAGCAATGATTAATTAATCAAAACTCCGTTGTATAGGGAAAAGAAAACTGTGTTCTTGTGCAACACCCGTCCAGATGCTCCAACTTAAAGGGAATCATAAGGGAGGATGTGTCAGCAATAGTGCTTAATTATGCAATAAAAAATGATGGAATTTCAGAGACAGCTTATAGGGTTTTTAGCAGCATCTCTTTTCAGTGCCTCTCTTCACCATGTATAGGCTATATGTCTCCTATTCCCCATCTTTCGGAGCTACTGCAGTAAACAGTGCTGGTTCAGATCTCATGCAATCTGTCTTGCATAGAAACACCAGCACCTGAATTCAAAATTGACCAAATGACCATCCCAAAAATAGGCTGCTTTAATGACAAGTGTCCCTCATGTGTGCCTCAGTACTTTTTAGGTAAGGAAGACAGAATTGCGTAAAAAGCAAGGAATCAGATCTGGAGTCAGGAGGGGTGGTCTCTACTTTTGAATTTGTTGAGCTATACAAACCAGATCATATTCTGATGCTCTTCTTTCCTCTCCCATACTACATCTTTTTAAGGCTGTGAATTTAAGAACTATAAAATATTTTAAACCACCTTAATACATTATCCTAATCCTGTCTAGGATAGATTTGAGCAGGACTGTTTCAAAGAGGAAATTAAAAAGTCTTCTCCAGGTTTGCAGTGGACACAACGAGAATCATAACCTAGAATACCTACAAAGAAAATATAACCTAGATACTAAGAGAAACTTTCTCTATAGCAATAAAGCATGAGAATAAGTTACTGAGACTTTCTGCGGAGCATCTATTATCAGTAGCCTGAACATCTTGAAGAATAGACCTGATGCACTTCTGTCAGAAACAGTTCAGGTTGAGTTGTTCTTGCCACAGGGCAGAGATGAGCTACATGATCGCTCATGATCTTTTCCAGCTCTACTTTTGTAGAATTACATATGTTTTTTAAGATTATAAATTTAGAAGTTTTAAACTGTCATTTTTAATGTTTTGTGCAACTTAACATTTTAACCTTCTAGTTAATAAATACAGTCAGAAGTTAATAAATACAGTCAGAAGTTACAAGAAAAAAAATCATTGCAAAGAACTGATTACTTTGTTTGTGCATGTATAATTTAAAACATAAGGTAAGGCTTTAAGGGATTAAAAATAAAGTAACAAAAATAAGGAATGAAGCAACTGTTCATTGCTCATCAGCCCCAGAGATCAAAGGTCATCAACTCAGATCCAACCAGTTTCTTTATTCCTTGTCAGAATCATTATCTGAAGCCTATAAGTTAGCAAAACCACTAAACATCTTGTTCAAGTCTATGCAAAGTCTGAAGGTAGATGCTTCATATTTTATTACAATTATTTTTTCTAACCTACTGCATTCTTCCCAAGGTTGCACCTTTCTGCCTCCACAATCAGGTGTGTTGCCAATCTGCAACATCGTGCAGATGTAGACAGCAAGGTAACGATGTAGACAGCAAGGGAAGTAGATTCAGGGAAGAGTGATCCAGGAGGAACAGATCACCATTGCAAAACTGGAAAAGGAAAACCAAAGTTTACACTTGAGAAGCCCAAGAGGAAAAAAAAAACTGGGGTATGCAGGAAGGAAGATGAGGGAAATTAAAATTTTAGCTCTTGCTTAATATAATTTTTTTTTATATATATATAAGAGTTGGCTGTTCCAGAAACTTCCACAGTCTCTTAGGCAAATTCTCAGTTGTATCAGCACTGGACATAGAAAAGACTACTGAGATTCTTACTGTCTACTGAACCATTGCAATTTAATCAGACCCATGGCCTTTAAGGTTATTATAATCGTGGTATCTGCCTTTTTTCTGTAATTCAGATCAAAGAACACCCTTTGCAGTCTCACATTAAGACCAACAGCTCCTTTGGGCTGGAAAATCTCTTGTAGAGAAGTATCAATCTTGATGAAGGCTTTGTGAGACACTGAATCTACCACAACCCTTAGATAACTTGTTCTAATGCTTACTTAGCCATATCATTTAAACTTGTTTCTAATTTAACTACCTAAATGGGTAATATGATTTTTGCTTTTCCCAAGAAACTGTTAACACTTTTCTAGGCAGAAACAGGCGATTGCCACAAAAAAAAAAAATTAAGTAGCCAATAATACATAATATGAGCAAAAGTAACAGCTTATTGGATACTCTTTCCAGCTGAAAAGTAATTGGCAGAGACAAAACATGTTCCACTAAAGACGCAACTCACTATCTGTCCTGAGTTTGAAAAAGGCAAGAGATTAGAGATTTTTCTGTTTAGCTTCCCTACAACAACAGCTAGTGAAATCAGAGCCTGTGAAAACAAAAAAAAAATCACACAGAAACAAACAAAAACAAAAAGAAAAAGCTAATTACATATTGTTCTTTTCGTGAAAGTTGGCACTAGCTAAGGACAAAATGTGAAGATACAGAGGTATTTGAACCCACTCTGCTTGAATTAGCCAATATGTCCAAATGGCCTCAGGTAAAAAGAAAGTAACTGAGACCCTACAAGGTAAGTAGCCCTCCTGCATGACTCTACTCTTGAGCTAATTGGCCCTTTCAAGAAGCAAGAATAATTAGTGCAATTTCAGTATCATGCTAGGAAGTGAACATTACCTCCAAGTACTTCTCTGCCTGGCACTGCAGTAGGCATATCTTGAGAGCTGGACAGCTGTGCTCCCTCCTACCAGGGTTCTACCTGTAACATACTGATGCCAGCAAATTGCTAGATCCTTTTCAGAAATTTTAGTTTCACTCCTTATTTCTAGTCCTGAATTTGCTCTCTGCTATTATAGATTAAATATTTTAAGACCTAGGCCCATAAGGGCTTTGGCTAGTTTCATTTTTAACACTCGTGGTGATAACATATGATGATACAATTTGGATTGTGACGTCATATTTCTTTGCAGCAAGGGAGATGAATTTTACCTAATTCTAGTCATGACAAAAAGCTACCTTACAATTTACCTATGATTTTTTCCATGCCTATGATTTTTACCTGTGATTTTTTTCATTGAGAATCAAAAACAACTGGTTAGCAAGTGCTAGCTAGACTGATCCTTTGGTTGGTTGTTAACTCTTGCATGTCTTAATTTAACTGGTCTAAACCTTTCAAGTCTTCCAGCAGTTGTGGGTGCCCCTTAAACCTCTTCTCTTTAGTTCCCTAGGAAGAAAGACAAGGGGACAAGCATAATCAAGTAGGTGTATGATTCTGTTCTCTTTCCCAGGCATCCCCCCTGCTACCCAAAGACACGATGGGTTCACATCAAAGTCCAGGTAACCCTCAAACCAATACTCATACACCCCAAAAGAAGCTTAAACTGTTTTTCTTTCCCCTAACTGGTATGTACAGCTCCTTTTATGTTTGTCTAAACACCTCTGGGAGGTGCATGACCAGAAGATATCTGACTTACTCTACTTTGTGGGGCAGCTCTGTGAGAGTAAATAGTGAAGCTACGCACACAAACACCCAAAACAAACTAAACCCACGCACAACCAAAACCCACCAACATGTTTTCTCTCCCCAGCAGGGAAGGGAAGAGGGGAAAAAAAAAGCCAAACAGTCATTACAAACCCAAGCCCTGCTTTCCACATTTGCAAATCAGAGGTCAGTGATGAAGACGAGGAGGGTACCAAGGCTGGCAATGCTGCAGAATCTCTTAAGAAATTCAGTTTGTGTTTGGCACCCTTTAAGGGAGATGAAAAAAGGAACAATTCTTGCTTTTCCTTGCTCGCAGTGGAGCAAAACTATTTCGTTTTAGAACAAAAATCACTCCCTATCTTTCTTCTAAGGGTGTGCAGATGACGGCTGGATTATAACAATCTCAAATCTGTCCAGAACCACAGGCAAAACCTGGGCTGTGTCAGTGCTCATCAACAAGAGCGTCGACAAGTGATAGATTTGTAGTTAAACCCACCTCCATCAAGCCAAATACATTCCAGCCTCACCACATTCTCAGGCTGGCTTAGTTAGCATATATGGTCCTGAAACTGCCAGAACAGAAAAGGTGCCATGCTACGATAGAAAGTGGCTTTGACTGTCAGAAGCTTCTCCTAGAAAGGTTTGTCAAAATTGCCTTCACTTTGTTCATTATCCTTTTGCCCTTGTTTCCAGTGCAACACCTTTTCATCATTTATACTGTACTTTTTTGATCATCTATATTGAAATGCTTAAGTGTGAACAGCAATAGCATTCTGCTAGTCAGCAGCATTTCATGAGCTTCCTAACAGACTTAAAAGAAATAAATAAATCAAAGAAGGTAGCAGCATTTCTGTTAGATGCCCTTACAAAAATGCCTGAGCTTTTCTTCATTTCCCATCTATTTATTCTGAAAATGGCAACAGGAAGGACTCTGATAGCTTTGAAAGGACCAGTGCTGAACTTTCTCAACAAACGTCTGTCACAGTGAAACCAACTTCCTGAGCATAAATTCTTCATGTGCAAGGATAAAAGTATCAGAGTGATTAGGACATTTCTTGCATGGCACTTTCCTCCTTCTGTAGAGTAGGCTGTTTCTGTTATTTGTAGCTAAGATTTTCCAAAGAAGTTAAATTTGTCCAAGACCGTCTAAAGGTCTTTTTAGATAACTATTTTTCTTCTGTCCCTATTACTGTCCATCATACAAAAACCTGCTTCAACCTTTCCGCACCACTCATTCAGACCAGGGACAGAAATACAGAATTCAGGTGTTTCAGATAATCAGAAACCAGTAGACTCCAGGTAGCAGATGGAAATTTGAACTCACTTAGGACCTTTCTAAATGCCAGTCATAAGAGGCATGATGGAACTATTTTTGGTTTTGTTTTTTAGGGAACAGGAGAGAGTGCTTTTTTGCATCACCATCTATGATCTCTGAATAGCTTGGGAAGTTTTCAGTGCTCTGTAATTGATGCTATTACCCAATGAAGAAAAGTCTATTTGCTCAGGGTTATACATACGGGGGAAAGCTAAAACAAAAAACAAAAAACAAAAACAAAACAAAAAAAAAAAAGAACCAAAAACAAAGAAACCAGAAACTGAGACAATTTTGTCCTAATTTTAAAGGTGCATTTGAGGGAAGAATAAGTTACAGTCTCCATTTATGTGAATTAGATCATAAAATTTTAGGTCAAACAGTGGACTCTGCTTTCGTTTGTACGTTCCTATTTAGGATGCAATCCATTAAAGTAGCTGTGGAAGTGAATCAGTTTCCACCTTGAATTAGGAGTTGAATTCATTCATTTCTGCATTTTCTAGAAATCTATCTAGTCTTACCTCCTGGCTAAGACACACACCCAGCTGTCTGCTGCTAGCCTCTGGGCTGCTTTTTCAAATCATGTATTTTGATGCATGATTCATACAAGATACGATCTAGCCTTTCATCAGCTTGCCGCAAGTAGAGAGATAGTTGGATGCTATTAGGTCAAAAGCATTTGAAAAAATTTCCTTGTTTTCGGTTGATCTACTCAGTGAATCAATATTCTTCCTACTCAATCAGCTCACTCTCAAAGGAAGTCAGATGTTTATGACCCTGACCTTAAATATTGGCCCTTAGCCCATCACTTAAAATGATAGACAGTAATTACAGAAATGGTGGACAGAACTGTCAGCTCAGGAAAAAAAAACCAAACAAAACAACAAAACAGGGAAAGTTAAAAGATGATTGGGAAGGAAACACAGATACACTGTGATCTGGCTAACCAGATCTCAATAAGAGGGTGATATACTGTAGCTTGACCCTGATAACAAATACACTGGATCTGATATTTTTATGAAAACTTATGCATGTTTCAGGCTAGAAATTCTCAACATACATAGACCTTTGATTCAGCTCCTTGTACGTCAGATATATCCCTCCCCCCACATCTATGATGGTCAAACCCTTGGAACATCAAGAGCCCTAGTGATACCACTTTATTTATCTTAGTGTAACCAAAAAGATACTACTACTAGCTAGTATGAATTCAGGCCTTATATTCCAAGAAGAGAACACCCTGAAAAATGTATTATCACTATCACCTCATTTGAAATGAACAGGGCTGTCTGTTTTCCCCTTTATTTTTTCCTCAGGTGGGGGAGAAAACAAGCGCTAGTTATCACCTGAACTCTTCAGTATCACAGAAGCCACACTCACAGAGCTCAAGATTCAGAAGTCTTCAGTGATCCTGACTGCCCACCTCATTAAGACTGGAAAAAGTCTACACTTACACTAGGCAGGTACTCCTGCCTCCTGAAAAAATCCCACAGTTCTGAAGCTCTATTTCTTTCTGTGCTTCCAGACTTTGCTTTTGAAAAATTAAATTACAAATTCTTAAACTAGACTGGAAAAGCATTCTCCCTGCTTGGTAAATATTTTGCTGGCATAATGCAGTTTGCAAAAGAAACACCCTAATCCACCCTAGAAAGCAAAAGCTGTGCCTCAGCACTGCTAGAAAGTTCAATAGTGCTTCAGGCATTTTAATATAAAGCAATCATTTTATGTTGCTACCTGCCTCTGAGACCAACAAATCTAATCAATGAAAATATGAAGCATGTTCAGGATGTATTTTCTCCTCTTCGGCCACAACAACGCATGCATGAAATGCGCCCCTTACATAATCCGTGTTAGATAAACCCTTTGTTTTCTATTGGTCTGTCAGCTTACTGTCACAGCAGCAAACAAGGCTTTGGAGCAGTATTTGAGTCAGAAGCAGAGGCTTTAGAGAAGTCTGTTGAAACATATTCGAAAACAAATCCCATTAGTAACTTAAAAAAGAGTTCTTTTTTCAATAGGACATGGTAAATGTAGACTTTCTTTTGATGATACCTTGAAAGACGACAGCTACCATTTCCCAAAACAATGCCTCCTTCTCCAAGACATTTTCTGCACACTCAAGAGAATTTCTTAACAAAAGCAATTACTCTGGGCATAATATAAGCGGCCTAGTAGTGCTATTCCTGGTCAGAGAAGAGCATTGAAAACTCACAGCTTTCAGTACTCACATGAAAAGACATAATGGTTGTGATCATAAGGTAGAAATGCCTGGCATTGCTATAACTATTTTACTAGGAGATGGAAAAGGAGCTACACATCTTGCACATCGGAAAAAAACCTGGAAGTTCAGAAAATTCTAAGTCTAGATTGCACATTGATTCTGATGGCTCTTTCCACTATATTTTTGGTTGTGACAAAGCAAGTACAACATTGTGGA
Source organism: Loriculus beryllinus (assembly GCA_039877255.1). Taxonomy (NCBI): domain Eukaryota; kingdom Metazoa; phylum Chordata; class Aves; order Psittaciformes; family Psittacidae; genus Loriculus; species Loriculus beryllinus. The sequence goes on from JBCJKH010033206.1 coordinate 13,349, forward strand.
CCTTGACTCATGGGGACATCACCTCACTTTCTCCTTACCTCCCACAACCGTATCTGTGCAGTTTGGCATTAAATCAACGTGAAGTCCCCAAACCCTGCCTGACCCTTGCTACAGGAGGAGAATTTAGCAATGGTGAATTTAATTTGCTCTTCCAAGTACTCAAACTGAATTGAGGTTAACACACCGGGGAAAAAGATCCAGCTTTGCTTAAAATGGTTCCCCTCCCACTCCTGAAAGCTCTTCCATCATGTTTATCTCTGTGCTTTGGACCTAAGGAGACAGAGCAAGACTGAAGCACTCCCTTGACACATCAAGTATTTCTAGGCAAAACACTTGTCATGTGCCTTCACCAAAGTGATCTCCACCCACTTGATCCAGAATTTGAGCAGTTTTTTTCAGAGCTTGCAATGCATTCATCAAGCGCCCATGTATCCTTCACCTGCAAACTGTTACAATGTGGTTTATAAAATTATCAGTGTGAGTCATTTTCATTGGACTGGTGTCCTCAACATAAAAAGGACATGGAACTGTTGGAACAAGTCCAGAGGAGGCCACGAGGATGATCAGGGGACTGGAGCATCTCCTGTATGAAGACAGGCTGAAAAAGTTGGGGCTGTTCAGCCTGGAGAAGAGAAGGCTGCGTGGAGACCTCATAGCAGCCTTGCAGTATCTGAAGAGATCCTGTAAGGATGTTGGAGAAGGACTCTTCAGTACAGACTGGAGCAATAGGACAAGGAGTAAAGGGTTAAAACTTAAATAGGGGAAGTTTAGATTGGATATGAGGAAGAAATTCTTTACTGTGACAGTGGTGAGGCACTGGAAAGGGTTGCCCAGAGAGGCAGTGTTCAAGGCCAGGCTGGACAGAGCCTTGGGTGACATGGTTTAGTGTGAGGTGTCCCTGACCATGGCAGGGGGATTGGAACTGAATGATCCAACCCAAACTATTCTATGATTCTATGGACTGATGTGTTATGTGTTATGTCTTCATACTCTGGCTACATAAACATAACTGTAAGGTCTCCTCTATACATGGTCTCATTATAATTTTGTTTATAAATTAATATAACTATAAGAAACAACCTAAAGATGTCATTACAACTCAGCATATATTTTACTTGCATATCTCATTTCAGTACATCTATGAAACTACGATATACTAGTACAAAAACCTTCCAATTACTTACTCTAGAAACAAAACAATCTAAATTCAAAATATTTTCCCAGTCCAAGGTGATGTTTTTAACCCAGTGCCAGGTTTAATTTATGACCTGAGTCCTAACTATCAAATTCCCTACCGATGCTCTGACCTTGCACTTGACCTTGTTGAGCTTCCTGACATTCATACAGGCCCCAGCTCTCAAGTATGTCAAGATCTCTTTGGAGGACACCCCTTCCTTCCAGCATTTCAACTGCACCACACAGTTCAGTGCTGCCAGCAGACTTGCTGAGGGTGCTCTCAATCCCATTGCCCCTGTCACTAATACGGACATTAAACAGCACCAGTCCCCCTGAGCAATGCCACTCATCACTGGTCTCCACAGCTTCCATTGGTCTCTCTAAGTCTGTGATTAGTATGCATTTAAAAAAATCACCTTACCTGGGGCACATTTTTCCTAGGTAACCATGTACTAACGGAACGAGCAGCAGGGTTAGCCGAGCAAGTTTGTGCTTTAAGTCTTTGATGCTTTTGACAAGGTATATGACAGCTCCAGTTTTTCAGCGAAAAGGATTTTTGATGCAATATCAAGGAAGTCTATCACAGGTCAGCTCAAGCATGCATTTGCTTTAAAAACAAAAAATAAAAATGAGCAGGACTGCTTATTCATAACAAGTGCCAACTATTCCAGATATCTTTAATATCTACTTCTACATGACAGTGTTATGGGATGCTGGAAAAGTACCATCTTTAGCCTGAAGATGTAAGCCTGCTTCTGGACTGCTGTCAACCTCAATAATGAGAGTAGGAACAGAAAACCTCACTAAGGTGGTATATCTTTGATGACCCCTCTCTTCCTACTCTGAATTTTAGTGGGTGATTTGAGTTAGACTCTGTTACAGAAAGATCTCCAAGGATCTAAATATGGTTGTGACTGAATGGCCCTTTCTCTTCCTGATCAAAGAGCGAAGTCAAACACTTTCTGTCTTTCAAGCAGTTGATTTTCCTCAGTTATCCACTACATGAATAAAACCCTTTGAAACAGGTGGTCTAAAAAGAAGTACATCTCACCTGTCAGGAGAGATGTAGCAAGAATAGGTCTGCAGACTGCACAGGCTTTTTTTAAGGGTTCATAAGCTTTTCATGCAAGTATGAAAACATTATTATTGGTTTCCAGATTAAACTGTCACACAGAAGAGTACTATCTACACAAGGGAAATCATACCTGCAGATTTTAAGGAAGAAGTCTCTCCTACTCTTTTAATTTGGGAACAAACAAAATATAGAGCATGCAACAATATGGGTTTAATAGAATTGCTGGTAACTGTATCTAAAGATTGTGTTGGCAGCTCAGAGAAGATTTGTGTGTATACAATCTCTAAGATATTTTAGGTCATTTGGAGCAAGGAAGTAATTTTTCCACTTGTTACTCAAAACAGAATTAAGCCAAGATCATTTTAGTTCTCTAAATGTTTGTTGCTCATTCACAATGCTCTGTAATTGTGCAGACTCCCATTACACTCAAAGTATAAAGACAAGCAGCTCCAAGGAGGGCTCTTGCATGTCGCTGGCATGGTGTCCGTAACAGACTCCACATACGATCTGCAGCTAGCTAAATCTTATGTGTCCCAGTTGAACACAGGCTAATACTAAATACTAAATTAAATGCTTCTAAACAAAACACGCTCACACTTTTGCATTGCCTCTGTATTGCTGGATATTTATACCTAATAGCTACACTTGACAGGTTTCCCTGTTGTAGGATTACTACTTCAGCCAGCATTCCACGCACTATGTGAAACTTGAAGCCAGTCAGCAGAAAACAGCAGCTTAAATATACAGTTTTTGGTCTAGCAACAACAGTACTTGAAGATCAATAAATTTTTTTGAGGCCAAGAAAGAGCAAGACCACAGCACAGGACAAGAAAACATTCTTCTGTATCTGATCTCCATTTTACCTTTCTTACAGCCTGAACATTTCAGCAATATCAACATTGCAGCAAGAGTACAGTCAATGAAATGTCAACACACAGAAGTCTAATTCCCAATTCCCACTGATGTTAGCAAGAAATTTCTCTCACAAGGTTAACTCTTACTTCAGCACCTAACCACACAGAGTGATATTAAAGCCTTGTTACCTTAACTAGAAAGTTTTTATATCACTTTAGTTTTATAATCAACATAATGAGGACAATTACATCTACTTCATGCTTTTTAGGGAACAGTGTGGAGTCATTAATTGCTCATTACTGTGAAGATGAATGCTGTTCTGTGCCAAGTCAGAATACAATTGTAAGGCAAAGCAGAAGCAGCCTTATTTAACACAGCTGTAACTGATCACAGTAGACTTAAAAACAGGAAAAAAACAACCTTCTGTCAGATTACTAAAATAGGTGCAACAGAAAAAATTGCAGAGGCAAAATGAATGGAAGAAACTCTGAGAAACAATAGAAGCCAGCTCTGCTTTAAGTCACAAACTACATACACTGAAGAACTTGCCTCAACTCTCTTTTGGCTACAAGCTTTCCTTAAGAAGCTTAGCCCATCTGGTTTCTCTCTACTTTAATTCAAATCTTCCACTCCAGGAGAGATGACAGTACTGCCTTTGTGTTATCCACACTACAGGGGAGGATAAAACTGCTTAGCCCGATTTTACATGAACTTAGATACTCATTGCAATCCAGCTATGACTACCCAGGACCGCAATGTTGAAGGCCAGGTTAGAGAGAGCCTTGGGCAACATGGTCTAGGGTGAGGTGTCCCTGACCATGGAAAGGGGGTTGGAACTGAATGACCTTAAGGTCCTTTCCAACCCAAACCATTCTATGATTTTCTTGACAAAAAATATCTCAATAGTAAAGGCTCATCTTTGCTGAACGCTGAACACTCCAAGAAGAAGAGGGCTTACTCTGGTATCTGCAGAACCCAGGACACAAAGCCTGGACTGCCGTCACAGCACAAAGAACAAGTCCAAATAGCATTTTGCACCAGAACTTAGGCAGAAGCTCCTTGAAACCCAAGTGCTTTGTGTGAATGTTTCATTCAGCAACTCTTAATTCAGCAGCAGCTAAGAACACAGTAAGTTGAACTCTAAAAGTTAGACAAAACTTTATTATCAAGTGATAAAATTACTTTCTGTCCCATTCTGCTCCCATCACTCTTGTCTGCCAAGACTGAATCCCTGAGAAACACTTCTTATAAAATGTACCCACTCTAAAATAATCATCCTGAGGAATAATTACTAAGGAAGAACTTCTATCTATATTTAATTAAAATTGAAAAAAATCATAATCAAAGGTAATTCAGACCTTCCACCAAGAACTTCACACATATTGCCAATGATAAATTTAAGGAAGTAGCCTTGGCTAGGTCCATCTTCTTAACAAATAGAATTGTGGGGAACTTCCTATTATACTTCAAGAAAAGAGTTTCTAATGAGAAGCACACTCAGCAATGTTTCATTCAGCCTGTTAACCTAATGAAAGCCTGATCTACAGCTCATTAGGAAATAAGAATCATAGCAGTAATGTTTGTGAGCTTTGTATCAGGCTTTTTGAGAAAGCAATTGTTTTCTTTTTGTGCCATACTTTCAGACTAGCAAGGGGAAAACCATCTTGTCATCAACAGGAAAGTTTATACTCATTTATAAGGATTGGATTTCAAAGGATGTTTGCTCCTCACTTGAACTTCAGATATCTTTCTGGAAAAAAACAGCTGTTGGTAATACCCAGCGTTAAGTATTGTGGCAAAAGAGGTAACTGACTTAAAAAATGCTGAGCTCTTCATAAGGTGTAATAGCTATGTGCCATACTGAGGTTAGTCCCATGTAATGTTGGTGGAAAGTGTGATAATTGGTGGGAGGAGATGAAATCATCTAAGTGCAACATGGACACAGTCCACGTGAAAAGTCCATCCTGGGGGTGAGCACTGCAGACCCCGAGAGAAAGGGACCTTAAGGCACACAAACTAAAAAGTCAAGAAGCATTTTGACATCCTTTCAAATTGAACATTTTTTACCAAAAATGTGAATTTTGAGGGCATTTGTTTCTAGTTATGTTGGGGGCTTCCTCTCCTTTTTGCTTTTTATGAAGCACTAAATTTTTCTTTGGAAAGCTAGCACTAAATAGAACACATGCACTAAAAGAACAAAACACAGATAAAATGGTTTTGTCAAACATACAGTAAGGATCCCTCCATCACCGTGCTGAGTTTCCTACAGCTCCAGTACTGATGCAGACTTACTTCAAAACCATTTAGTGAGCACCACTCCTGAAATATGCACTAGTGCCATTTTGCGCATTTCTCCACATAGTAAATCCTTCTCCAGTAAGACAGAGCGCGACATGTGATGCATTCTCTCAGCTTACTGTTGTCAGCTCACTTATTTACCTTTTTAGTGTTATTCAGCACCTTACTCTGAGCTGCCCTTTCTCACCATGAAGTGCTGCTGGGTTTATACTGCAGTGCTATTTGGCTTCCATTCAAAAAATAGAAGCAGTTGAGGGGCTCATTCAGTTTTCAAACAGGCTGCTTGTATCTTCAGAAAGTGAATGTTTGAACACTCTCAGAAGGAAGACTTATTTCCTTAAAATAAATCAATAAATTAATTTTAATTTTTTTTCCTGTCGAGTTTTTCAGAGTATTTTTCTTTTTTTTTTTGTTATTGTTTGGTTGTTGTATGGGTAGAGTTTCTGGAGTTTTGGCTGTTTGCTCCCCCTCAGAGTTAAGAAAGAACACTGATACGGTGATGAATTTGAACAACTGCCTTGCAAGCAGGGTGGACTGAGTGCAGAATGGAAGAACCAAGGAGTAAGAGAGTGCTCACAACTCTGCTGGTAACCATGGTACACCACTCACCCTGCACTGCTTTATTTGATCTCATCTCGACGCAAGCCCTTTGGGACAAGTTGCTCGGTTTGTGGATTTTCATTGCCTAAAGGAATTGTTCTAGTTGTCTGACTGCCCCCAAGGAATTTAAAGCCATCCCTTGAGGCACAGTGCAAACAATCCTTATTAATCTGTGGAAATCTCAGGGTTTGGATTCTTCATTTTTCTTTGAAATTTCACCCACTCTGCTCATTCTTCTAGACTTCTTTTTGTTCCCTCTGTGCAAACATTCCCTTCCCTCTTCCTTCTGAGCACTGTACCCCAGCACACATACCCTTAACAAACCCTTCTCCCTCTGCAAACACTTGGGCCACGTATCCCTTCAGTTCCAAAACTTATTTTGGTAGTTCTGTAGGGGCAGAAGTAGTGATATTTACAATCTAAAGCAATACACAGCCATGCTGTGGTTCTCTGGAGATCTCACTCCCACTGCTCAGGCTGCTCCTGATTTATTGCCAGCCATGGCTTCCTTTTAAGTGACTACAGCAGCTCACCTGCAGCAAGCTGAAGTCCCATCCTGGACAGGAAAAGTGCACATATCACAAACAGCACCTGCAGATCCCTTGTCACATTTCAGTAGGTGATATTTATAGGCCAATTTTCTGTCATGGTAACATGTTTGTTAAGTAGGTTGTACTTTCCAGTTAAAAAAACAAAACAACAAACAAGCACAAATGCTGCTGTAGCACCACATTACATGCTTTGAGTATAGGATCTGCGAGATAGCTGAAATGGTAACCACTGTTCCTCAGCTATTCCATCAATTCAAGGTATTAATGCTGTGCATGCATGAACAGAATTGAAAACTAAGGCCAAATCTGCCAAAGCCAAGCTAGCTCCCCATCAAACTGTGGTATTCATAGCAGCTTAGGATCAACAACTTGAAGGCTTAGCTTGAACAAACACGATTTTAACTTGGAAGCGCTGGAACTCATGGGGACAAGGCAGATTTTCAAACCAAAACCCCAATCCTAGGTTTTTAGGCTAGGGATGGTCAGTACCCATATTAAATTTGATTGGCTACCTAGACAGAGGCAC
>JBCJKH010033210.1:0-48422 GCA_039877255.1 Loriculus beryllinus
GCTCCATCCCTGGCAGTGTTCAAGGCCAGGTTGGACAAAGCCTTGAGTGGCATGGTTTAGTGTGAGGTGTCCCTGCTATGGTACACAGTCCTTTAGTAAGTTAAATTATGAGTCACCCCAATGGCACCTTCTAATCTCTGTGCTGGATCACTTGGTTTTGGTTGTTTTTTCCATTTGGGTTGGTTGGGTTTGATTTTGTTTTCTGGGGGAGGATTTTAGGGTTTCTTTTGTGCATATTTTTCCTTTTTTGTTGTCATGGGTGGTTTTTTGTTTGTTTGGTTGGTTGTTTAGTTTGATTTTTGTGGGGTTTTTTTGTTTGTTTTAATTTGGGTTATTATTACTATTTATTTACTTGTTTTAAAACAGAACCCAGAACTTGACACTAGGCCCGGAAACTTAAGCTATTAGTACGCTTTTAACTGCAGACACAAGGTGGCAGACACGCTGTGAGGCTTTTATTCACTGACCTCTCACTCCTTCAACTCACGTTCGAGGAACAGTTGCTTACTAACTAGGGTGTTTTGGCCCGGAGCTATTTATCCCCTTTCTTTCTGGCTCAGAGGCAGGCGGTGCCGGCAGCCGGGTCTCCCCCCGTCACCCTGCAGCCGCCCGCTGCTCCGGCGTCAGTCCCTGGCCGCTTCTCATTGCGTGACACGGCCCACCCCACCCACCCCCCCACCCCCCCCCGTTTCCCCCAGGCACTTTCCTCCGCCTCCGTTTACCCGCCTCGGCTGTCGGGCAACCCCGCTCTAACTGAAAGGGACCGGGTGCGTCACCCCCCTGCCACCGACCCATGGTCGTGTCCCCTGAAGGGAAGGGGAATCCGAACCGCTCTAGTTCTGCCCCATGGCGCCAAGATTTAAGGCGAGAGGGGGAGCTTCGGTACGCGGGTGGGGGGGGAGGGGATCGCGGATCGCTCCCGCTTTCGGCAGAGCTGCGCTTCTCCGCTGTGGGCAAGCAGTACCGCTGTCCCCAAGGCACGGCGCCCGCGGTGGCTGCCGGCAAAGCGATCGCGCCTCCCGCTTCCCCTTTCTCTCCACTCCCGCACAGCAGAAGCTCTGCCCACAGCACTGCTAACACCCTCTCCTCAGCAACCTGCTGAGGGCCACGGGAGGGACAAGGAGGCTGTCCCGGTGTGACTGGAAGATTGGCAAGCAGCTCTGTCCAATCGCGTCTGGCGGGCTGGCCCCCCGCGGCTGCCTATTGGCAGATTGTAGGCGCGGGGCGGGTCTTCGCAGCTCGCGGGGCTCCCCTCAGGAGCGGAGCGCGCTCCACTCCGAGCGCGGTGTGTGCGTGATGGGAGTACCTCTGGCCGTGCTGGTGGCGGGAGCGGGGCTGCGACTCGGCACCCTTGGGAGCTCCCAGCGGTCCTCTCTGCCCGCAACGATGATGCAGGCTCTCCCCGCCGCGCTGCGCCGGCTGCTGGCCGGCTTGTTGCTGCTGACCAGCTGCGTCTGGGTCGGGTCGTCGGAGCCGCCGCCAGGCAGCGCCGCAGTCGCCTTGCCCTGGGCGCCGGAGGCGGACCCCGTCGTGGTGGCCAACCGCGGGCTGCGGGTGCCCCTGGGCCGCTCTGCCTGGCTGGACCCCAGGCGGGACCTGGTGCTGCAGGTGCAGCCAGGTGACCGGTGCCACCTCACCGTGCTGGACGAGGACCCGCTCTGGCAGCGCCCGGGCCGGCTGAGCCCTCGGCGCTTCCCCTGCGACTTCGGGGCCCGTGAGGTGCAGTACTCCCACCTGGGCGGCCGCAGCCCCGCGCGGGACCGCGTCCGCCTGCAGCTGCGCTACGACTCGCCGAGCCGCGCCCTGGTGCTGCCCCTGGTGCTGGAGGTGGAGGTGCTCTTCACTCAGCTGGAAATCATCACCCGCAACCTGCCCCTCACCGTGGAGCGCCTGCGGGGCACCAGCAACCCGCTGGACGGCCGCATCCTGGAGTTCGCCTTCGAGCCGGTCCGGCAGCGCTGCCGGGTGGGCCTGCTGCCGCTGGTGGCCGGGCTGCCCCGCTACGGAGAGATCCTCAACTACCCCCAGGCGGAGGTTCCGCCGGCAGCTGCCGCCGCGGGTGAGGAGCCGGCGGCGGGCGGCCCCGTTCCCTCCTCGACGTGGGACTGCGAGGAGTTCCTGCGCCTAGGGCTGCGTTACCGCCACACGGCAGCCGGCGGCTCTCCCAACCGTGACCTGGTGCCGCTGGTGGCAGAGCTGCGGGAGGCGGCAGGTGGTGGGGCACTGCTGAAGCGTGAGTACTTCCAGGTGCTGGTGCGGATCCGGGGCGGGACTGAGAATGTGGCCCCCAAACCCAGCTTCTTTGCCATGCTCATGATGGAGGTTGACCAGTTTGTCCTCACTGCACTCACACCTGACATGCTGGCAGCTGAGGACACCGAGTCACCACCAGACCTGCTGATCTTCAACATCACCTCTCCCTTTGGCCCTGGCCAGGGCCACATGGTCAGCACAGACGACCGGAGCTTGCCAGTTTTTTCTTTCAGTCAACGAGATGTGAGGGAGCTACGCATTGCCTACCAACCCCCCATGGAGGACTCAGATCGGGAACGACTCTTTGAGCTTGAGCTGGAGGTATTGGACCCAGAGGGTGCTGCCTCAGAGCCCTTCACCTTTGTGATTGTGGTGAAGCCCATGAACACCCTGGCACCTGTGGTAACTCGCAACACTGGCCTTGTGCTCTATGAGGGGCAGTCACGGCCTCTTTCAGGCCCTGGTCCAAACCCCAATTTGGTGATCAGTGACGAGGATGACCTTGAGCAGGTGCGGGTGAGTGTGGTGGCAGGACTGAGGCATGGCCACCTCACTCTCCTGGAGGACACTGCAGCACCTGCAGCCCCTCGTAAGCACTTCACAGTGGCTGAGCTGGCAGCAGGCCAGGTCATTTATCAGCATGACGGCAGCGAGTCTCCACTCAGTGACAACTTGGTGCTGCGGCTGGAGGATGGTGGATCTCACCATCGTGTTGAGTTCCTTTTCCCCATTACCGTGGTGCCCACTGATGACCAGCCACCCCTACTCAATGCTAACACAGGGCTGGCCATGGCTGAGGGTGAAACAGTACCCATCACCACCCGTGCTCTTAGTGCCACTGACATTGACTCACAGGATGCCATCCTGCTCTTCACAGTGGAGTCTGGCCCCACTGCAGGGCAGCTTCTCCTCCGTCAAGCACAACCACCGCCTGGCTGGGAAGAGGAGGAAGAAGAAGAGGGATTTTCTTGGAGGAGGGTGCCACGTTTAGGTGGGAGCTCTATAATCTATGAAAAGCCAGTGAGAGAGTGGCTGCAGCAGGACATTACTGAAGGGCGTCTCTATTACCACCACTTGGGGCCTCACAGTCCTGGCCCTGGGGTTGTGTTGGACCAATTCGTATTTAGAGTCCAGGATGACAATGACCCACCCAACCGCTCTGGACCACAGACTTTTGTAATTCGGGTTCATCCCATAGACAGATTAGCCCCTGAACTGCATAGCAGCAGCAGCCTGCACTTAATAGTTGCAGAGCAGCAGGTGACCCCACTGCGGAGGAAGCACTTGTGTTACACAGATCAGGATTCAGGGGATCGTGAACTCCGCTACACAATAACTCAGCCCCCCACTGACACTGACACTAACCATCCAGCAGATGTATATGGAGCCCGCCTTGGGTCCCTTGTGCTGACTGAGGATCACTCTGTAGAAGTTACCCACTTTACCCAAGCCCAGATCAATCATCACAAGATCTCGTACCGTCCCCCACAGAAAGAACTGGGGGTGGCTCCTCATTTGATTCAGTTTCAGTATCAAGTGCAAGATGCAGCTGGCAATGCAGCTGAAGGGACTTTCACCATCTATCTGCAACCTGTGGATAACCAGCCTCCTGAAATCACTAATACTGGCTTTACTTTGCCTGAGGGAGGCAGCCATGTCCTTAGTCCAACTGAGCTGGATGCCAGTGATACGGACACTGAACTTACCCATCTCAGATTTATCCTGACCCAGGCTCCCCGTTATGGCCACTTGCAACTTTCTGGATACAGTTTGATTCCAGGAGGTGTCTTTGGCCTGGATGATATCAGACAAGGGAGGGTGGTGTATGTGCATGGTGGAGCTGAGACTAACAGTGATACCTGTACACTTGATGTGAGTGATGGGGTTCATTTTGTGCCCATCACACTGAAAATGAACGTACACCCAGTTGATGATGAGGTTCCTATGCTCCGGTTGCCCCCAGGCACTCTTGGTTCCTACCTGGATGTGCTGGAGAATGATGCTGCAGAAATAACTGCTAATGTCATTCAGGGCACAGATGAGGATACAGATGACCTAATGTTGACTTTCATTGTAGAGGATCCGCCTCAGCATGGAAACATCCTGGTTCAAGGAGTACCTGCAGAGAGATTTTCCCAGAGAGATCTGCTGGATGGTGTTGTGGTATATGCCCACACTGGTGGTGAAATAGGCCTTCTGCCCAAAGTAGATACCTTCAATCTTACCTTGTCTGATCTGTCTGAGGAGTGGAACGTCAGGGGCAATGTTGTTCAAGGAGTTTCAGTCTTGGTGACCGTTCTTCCTGTTGACACTCAAGCCCCAGAGGTTTTTGTAGGAGAGCAGTTCATGGTAACAGAAGGTGATAAACAGGTCATTACTCCTGCTCACCTCAGGGCTGAAGATGTGGATACTCCTAATGATGATATACTTTGCACCATTGTTGCTCAGCCTGCATCTGGGTATGTAGAGAACATATCTCCAGCCCCAGGATCTGAGAAGTCCAGAGCAGGTATAGCTATAAGTGCTTTTACCTTGAAAGACCTCCGTCAAGGACATATTTTTTATGTCCAAAGTATACATAAGGGTGTTGAGCCTGTTGAAGACAGATTTGCTTTCCGCTGTTCTGATGGCGTTAACTTTTCCCCAAAGCGTTTTTTCCCCATTGTTATTATGCCAGTCAATGATGAAGAGCCTGAAATCTTTGTACGAGAGTTTGTTGTGATGGAAGGCATGAGCCTGGTTGTTGATACTCCTATTCTCAATGCAGCTGATGCAGACATCCCTGCTGATGAATTAATGTTTACAGTCATCAGGCTTCCTAGGCATGGCCACATTGTGAACCAGCTGGTGAACGGAACTGTCCTAGTGGAGAGCTTCACTTTGGATCAGATAACAGAGAGCTCCAACATACTCTATGAACATGATGACTCTGAGACAAAGGAGGACAGTTTTGAGGTGACACTCACCGATGGTAAACATACCATTAGGAAAACAGTACTCATCATGATTATTCCTGTAGATGATGAGACACCCAGAATGGCCATCAATGATGGTTTGGAGATTGAAATAGGAGAAACTAGAACTATTCATAATAGAATATTGAAGGCTACTGACCTGGATTCTGAAGACAAAACCTTGACATACATTATAAGATATGGGCCAAGACAAGGCCTCCTGCAGAGAATCAAGCCTTCGGGTAGAGTTGAGAATATCACCCTGGGGATGAATTTCACCCAAGATGAAGTGGATAGAAACTTAATTCAATATATGCATTTTGGCAAAGGAGGAATTCGTGATCTTATCAAGTTTGATGTGACAGATGGAATAAATCCACTCATTGACCGCTACTTTTATGTCACAATAGGTAGCATTGATATTGTCTTCCCAGATGTAATCAGCAAAGGGGTTTCTTTGAAAGAAGGAGGGAAGGTAACCCTAACTACTGATTTGCTTAGCACCAGTGACCTGAATAGTCCAGATGAGAACTTAGTTTTCACTATTACCAGAGCACCTGTTCGTGGTCATCTTGAATGCACAGATCAGCCTGGGGTACCCATCTCAACTTTTACTCAACTCTTATTAGCAGGCAATAAAGTCTATTACATTCACACTTCAGAAGATGAGGTGAAAATGGACAGCTTTGAGTTTGAGGTGACTGATGGCTATAACCCTGTATTTCGTACTTTCAGGATTTCTATCACTGACGTGGACAATAAGAAACCTGTTGTCACAATCAACAGCCTGGTGGTGAGTGAAAATGAATGCAAACTGATAACCCCATTTGAACTGACTGCAGAAGACAGAGATACACCTGATGCATTGCTAAAATTTATCATCACTCAAATACCAGTTCACGGTCAGATCATGTTCAATAACTCCAAACCCATCACCAGCTTCACTAAGCAAGATCTAAACGAAAATCTGATCAGCTACAAACATGATGGCACAGAATCAGTTGAGGATAGCTTCTCTTTCACTGTTACAGATGGCACTCATACTGATTTCTATGTCTTCCCCAACACTGTGTTTGAAACAAGGAAACCTCAGACTATGAAGATTCAAATAATGGCTGTGGACAACAGTGTACCTCAAATTGTAATAAATAAGGGTGCTCAGACTCTCCGTGCTCTGGCCACAGGTCACATCGGGTTTCTGATTACCAACAAGGTGCTCAAAGTGGAAGACAGGGACAGTTTACATGTTACTCTTAAGATCAGAATCACGGAGGGTCCCCGACATGGCTTCCTGATCCATCTGGGGAAAGGCAACCATAGCATCAGCCAGTTCACCCAAGGTATTGCAATACTCCATGCTTTCTATAGATTGCTGGAAATGTTATTTTTCATGCTAAACTCTGTAATAATTAATGGGAAAAACTTTTCAATAGCGAGCTTATTTATAATGGCTTTATTATTTTTCATTTCTGTTTATTAGTTATTGTACCTGTGACAGCTTTAAACAGGAAAGAGTGTCTGCTGGATAAGCATGGAATACAGGAGCATAGTTGTGTAGGAGAACTTACAGCCCAAACAACTGTGGTTTAGGCTTTTTATCAATGATGGAATTTTGGATAACAGAATTGGGCTGCATGTGGTTTCAGATCTTTAGAGTCTGTGTGCCTTGTTTAAACAGTTTTATTTAGGAAATATGATGGGTATGGCCAAGTTATTATTAACTAATGGTGATACCACAACGAGGATATCAGTTGCTATACAGTCTGAATGCAGTTAAGTGTAAAAGCAAAATCATTTCCCAGACATGGGGAAATAATGTATTGCAAGTGTGTTTGTTGACTTAATTACACAAATCTTAACCACAAAGTGTTTGTGGTAAATTAAAAGGTAATGTAAATGTTTTAAATTTATATCAGTGCTCCTTTGTATATGGAACTAAAATACTGAGTGGTATAAATAGGATGAAAATCACATGTGCTCTATGTTCTAAAATAAAGCCTCAACACAAGGCTATAATGTAACTTTAATTGAGAAGAGAACATTAATTATTCTCCAGAGAATTTTCCATGTTACTCTGCAATGAGTTAATAGCAGGTTGATTAACAGTGAAATAAGGTTTCTTGGAGGCTTCTGCAGCTGTGGAGAGAACAATCAGCAGAACAGTATGAAGACTTAAAGCTAAAGGTGCCCAGGCAGGTGTAGGTGGTAAGGCTGGAGATGAATACTTGTAGTTGGCTGTATTTTATTTCACAGAGCCCATACCAGTATGTGTTCCATGTTACAGTCTTGTGATGTTCTTGTCAGATATACGAAATCTTGCAAACAGGCATGACAAACTTCTGAATGGCTGGACTGCTGTAAGTTTTGCAGCATTAATGCTATGAAGAAGATGAGAAGGGACCAAACCATGTCTAAACTTTGGGAACCACCAAGGTTCCTTAAGTGTAAGGCTTCAGTAATGAACTGCAAGTAGTATTAAGAGTATTGTCAGAATATATGAAAAACAGAAGAGAATGGGAGTGAGCAAATAAGCAGATTATCAGTTTTTCAGTGGGTTTTCTCTTACATTGGAGGACGTAGAATTATTGAGTGGATGGTCCTTGAAAGCAGACCACGGCATAGCACAGTGATAGTCCCTTTTCTTTTTTTTCTTTTTTTTTTTTTTTTTAAAGAGGGCCACTCTGTAGAGGTACATGTTCCATTCTCTTTTTTGCCATGTGGCACCACTGAGGCTTTCAGTTGGCAGTCTGACTATGTGTCAGGCTCATTGGTCTCTACACAGAGTGTCTTAATATCCTGGTATGCCTGAGCTGGGTGAGAAGCTTGCAACCCTTAGGAAAGGAATGGTTTGAAAGCTAGTGAGGATCTCCATAATGTGATAGAGCTTCACAGGTCCTCTGACAGTACTGGCACAAGCACTCGAATTAGTGCTGAGTTGAAGAGTGTTTTTAAGAAATACACATTTCTTCAGTAATTTTGTCCTTTGTTCTCTAGGAGCAAATACCTCCTGAGCATCTGTGTTATTTCTGTGAAATCTGTCTTCAGCTTTCTGAATGTTTTTTTTATGATGGTTTGTATTTTATGAAGCAGACACATAAAAATGTCTTATGAGTGAAGGGCTGAACACTTGAGGGGAAAAAAAGGTGTCTGGAAAGGCTTCATGAAAAGCAGAAAGCACCAAGCTCACACAGGGATCATACATCTGTTGAAGGAAAAAGAATTTACTGGAAGTGAAAGTCATGGATTGAAAGGGCAGTGTCTTTTCATTTTCCTCAGATGTCCTCTTATCTGTAGCTGCTTTGGGTATGGGAGAGGCTGTAAGTGGCAGGGAGACAAAAATTCTCATCTGAATACAGAAGGCTGCAATTTTGAGAAGTAATGTGAGGCAGAGGTCTTATATAGACCAAGCTTCATACTCAAAACTCTGTGTAGTTCACTGTTGTGCCTCACCTTGTGGCCAACCACCATTAATATGCAAAGCACTGTCAAATTGAAGATTTGTGAATTTATGTGTATTTCATGCTTATGCTATACTAAGACAAATAATTATCTAACATTTAGGGCAGAAGTGAACAAGACCCTTTTTTGTAATATCCTTAATGATCTTCATCTGGTTACATCCATTGCATATAAATCAGATTTTGTAGCCAGCTGTGATTAATAGTTTTGACTTTGGGATGCACCTATATTAGGACCTGCTGTTACACACTTGCTTTTTTCGTTTTGATCTCCCAAGTTTTTAGGGGTCTCATCCTGCCACGTGGGGCAACCTCTTGCAAAATGCTGAACAGTTCCAGTTTCATAAACATTGTTACAGTCCTCCAATTTATGTTGGAAGGGACTTCTGGAAGTCATTTGGTCAAACTCCTACTCAGAACTGGGCAACTTTGGAGTTGGATAAGGCTGTTAAGGGTCACATGCAGATGAATTTTGAAAGCTACTCAATAGCTGATGAAGTCCATCCTAACACTTTTCCATCTCACATTCCCCGAGTTTGGGCTTGTGGTTGTACGAAACAGGCAGCCTGATCACTTTGGGTGAGGTTAACATTGTTGAAAGAAGATCCATTATGTGCAAGCAGCTTGAGCAGCCTGGTTTTTCAGACTGCCTGTAGTGGAAAGAGAGGGCAGAGTTATTGTTTAGTAAACAGCTTTCTGCTTTATGCTTGAGACTGCTTTTCAGTATCTCTCCACAAAGCATTATCAAGTGCTAGGAAGGAAGTCATCCTAGATTTGCAAGATGAGCTAAAAGCCTCCAGTCAAAATGTGGTTGTGCAGAATATAGTATGTCCATGAGTTTTTTTGTGTAATTTGTTCAGGAACAATCAGTCTGGGTCTTCCTACTTAGTGTGCATTAAATACCTCTGCCACAAGTACAGTAGGAAATCTTTTGCTTGTGAGGCTCATATAGTTAATTGGGATTGGTCAAAGGGGGTATTAGAGTGTGGAAGAATTAACTTCTTGATAAAAGGTCCCCGAGTACTTCAAATAGTTGGTGCTTTTTATTTATTTTTATTTAATTGTTAAAATAATCTGAATGAGAAAGAGGCAGGCAAATGACAGTAACAAAATAAAATACTCTTAAAATATGTTAAGCAGCTCCTGAGGTTATTCAGTTCCTATCTGTCACTTCATGTTATATCTGAAAGCAGCAGTTTTAATTATGATTTCTTTGTGCTTTATATTTTGTAGTTAATAATAGTAAATGCAGAGAAAGCTTAAAGAAAAATGCTTGCCACATTGTAATTTCTCGTCTAGTGCTGTCCTAGAACAAAGCAAACATACAAAGGATATTGTCTGTGCATAACTGTACTGCAGTTGTCTCTGCAAGTCAGGGCTGGAATTTGTTCATAGCAGATATCCATTAAGATTAGATAATTTGTTTAAAAGTGAAGAGAGTGCTAAGGAACTGCCAAGTCTTTTACATTTGAGAAATTTAGTGGTATATAACAAACAGCTGATGTTTGTATGATGTTTTGAATGTACGAAGTGTGATGGACTGCTGAGCACTGTTTTGTGACTCCCCGGTCCCATGGGGGTAAGTTTGTGAGTAAGGGCCAGGTCACATCCCGGAGCTGTGCAAGTGTGCTGAGGAGCCGGGAAGAAATATTGCCTTGGCAATAATACAGATGGTCAATGTCTCAGCACTCATGTAGCCTTCTGAAGCCAAAAATATCTAAATGGCTGCTTCAGCCAAATATGCAAAACTTTGCAAATGGTGATTTTATTCAGCATTCACCTTGATAATACTTTTAATCTTGTTTTTTAGGCAGTTGTTTTCAGGGAGATGAGTGAATTATGTTGCAAAGTGCATTTGTTTCTTAAAGAATATATGTAACCTTTAATAACTACATCAGTTTTGCAGGTTTTTCGAGTAGGAAATCAGTGCCTTGATCCAGTGGGTATAATTACTTTTTTTAATAGAAATTACGTTGGATGGATTTCAAAATTATAATGGAGAATTTCAGTATCACATCAATATTTAGTAGGCACTGTAGTTATACAGCAATGAGTTGTGCTTACAACTAGGCAAGCTCTAATATAACTTGTATAACCCAAATCAACTGTGGAAGGAAAGCATAGAATTGCTCAAGTGACTGTGCACATGTTCATTGTAACAGCATGCTGTTTTTCATAATACAAAGAACCTTTACCATAACAAGGTCATTCCTTTGAAATTCTTTTGACAAAATTTAGATGTTTGGGTGTCAAGTGGCTTTTTCTGATGCAGTGGTCCTGGTCTGTCAAACACTGGCTCAAGAGTGTTGAGCCAATATATCTTAATATGTATTGGAACCATGGATTTTGAGAAGGCTGCCCTCATGGGCAGGGCTGAGCACTTGTGTGTTTGCAGGATGAAAGATCTATTTGCTTCACTGACATGAAGAGGTATTTGTTTGCATCCTCTTTATAGCCCGTGAATTTTTGATCTTTAACTGAAACACTCATGGAAAAGATTCTTCAGTGACATATATTTGCTGATAATGCTCTTAACTTGTTTGCCCTGGAAGATGTCTGGCTACTTTTGGAACTCAAGATTTTGAGGAGCTCTGACAAAAGTGCTTTTAGCTTCTTTTTACTAATGTATATGTCCTAAAATGAGAGGAGAACTTTGATGGTACTTGAGTTACACTTTAATGATATTAATTTGTAACATTTTTTCTTTAAAAAACTATCAGACATGGATATTTTCCCAGCAGCAGTCTTTCAAAGAAAGTGTCAAAAAGTAGTTTTTATGTATTACATGTTTCTTATCACTGTACAAGGAAACCAGAAAGCACAATATTAAGAAATACTTTTTTACCTTTTACATACTTTTTTATTGCAACAAATGATTCAAAATTGTGCATTGAATTGCTTCTTACTGAGGTCTTATTTGTCTACACTGCATCCGTTCGAATTCCTAAACCAGCCAATCACTGTAAGTGTCTGAGCACTATTTGTGGCAGTTCATATAGATTATATGCCATATCCTTTGAAAACATGCTGATAAGAGGGATGGTCTGGTGGAGAGGGCATTTTTGTGAGGGACTAAAGAGACTGAGACATCTCTTCTGCAGAATGTGTAAAGATATCCTATCCTAGGGGTAGACAGCATGCCAGAAGTAATCTAGTTTGGGGGTGGGGAAGTAGGGTGGTGTGAGTGTGAACTAATTTGTCTTGCCTTTTGAATGGAGGGTAGAAATTCACATAGAAAATACCCTGGGTTTTGCTACTGTTTCAGTCACAGCTTTTATGTGATCTCTGCAGTACTACTCAGGATGAAGAATGACAGGATTAGTATCTTAGAGGACATACACCTCTGTTTACGAAAATGCATCACTAAAAATATGACATAATTCTGACTTTTGAGCCCAAGTTTTTACACTTCCTTTCAGTTGTTTTTGTAGATACATCATAAAAGAAAGAAGGCACTGGGGAGGGGGAAGTAAAGGAAGGGAGAACAAATGGTATCTGTAAAACTTCAACACTATTAATACTGAAATTCCTTGAGCTCTGCTGGAGAATCTTGACTTCTCTCTGTTGAAGATAAACAATTTAATACATGTCTTTCTTTTTTTTTTTCTTAATAAAAACAGTTTCATGCCTTCAACATTTAAAATAAAATCTGTTTTTTCCTTGCTTTTTCTAGCTGATATTGATGACATGAAGATATGCTATGTTTTACGAGGGGGTGACAATGCCACCAGTGACATTTTTCATTTCCTGGTTGAGGACGGTGGTGAGTACCTATAAGATCTGTGCTTTTGCTGTTCTTGAAAGAGAAGGAGCTTAGGTTTATTTTGGGAGTTTAAAAACATTGAATTTAATTGAGGAAAGTCCATGTTACATCCTGGAATGTTATTTTTGTTATGAATTTCTTATATTTTGAGGTATTTCTGGTGATTACAAAGAGCTCCGTTGATAAAATGGTAATTGCATCTAATGAAAAAACACTCAGCCTACTCTAATGAGAAAGTGAAATTCTAGAAGCTCACACAGATACCCAGGATTTCTGTATTTTTACTTTTGTATTCTCTGTCCAGGCTCTTGACACGTAATTTCTCATAAGCCTTTTATCTTGAGATACTTCCTAAATTTGATTTGCATGTATAGGTGCCTACACCTTTAAAGGTTCTAGGTAAAAGGCTATTCATATGAACGCCTTGTCTAATGTGCATGTTTCATAGAGTTCAAGTTCAGACTCTACCTACTTAGCAGAATCCTCAACGGTTTGTATAAGATCTTTGTCAGGTGACTTATGAGAATTCTCCTACTGTTATTTTATAGGATTGTGGAGTACGTAAAAGGAAAGAATAAAACCAAGTTGAAAATACTGGTGTATATTCACTTAAGGAAAAAGATATATAAAGGGTTTTATTGTTGTTGTTTTTAAAGAACAAAAAAAAAAAGAACACTTTAAGGAGCTAAACCCCCACATTAACAGGCCTATTTTTTCCATCCGAAGTCTGTATTTAATGTGGATATTCCTGAGTGTAGATATTCCTGTGTGTGGTAACAGGTGGCTAGATTATGTTACTTTAATACCTTTTTTAATATGTGATATATAGCTCTATGAGTAATTGGAAATTAATTTTATTAGTTGATTTAATAATAAACTTCTTAGAAAAAAATGTTTCAAGTTAGCTTATTGTCAGCTCGTGTGCTGAGCTTGTGTTACTGCTTCATAAGAAGCACAGCTAATTAACAGTATTATGATCAGTGAAGAGGGATTTGTCTTGTCACAGATTGAATAGTTTTGTCACCATCTACCATTGCTGGAAGTGGAATATTAAAGCATGTTCTCCTTATCATTGTTTTGGACAAGAGCAGAAGGGAGAGTACTTCTAGGGACTCCTGAAAATGTCTTTGCAAATTTTTCTTTCATTACAGAAGTAGTGAGATAACAGTTTGTAACACTTGACTTAGTTTCCTTACATGTTTTATTTTAACCAAGATATGGGTTAGAGAAATTTAAAGCTAAGTAAATGTAATGGAACACAAAGTGCTATATTTTCTTAGTAATATAATTTTCTTATGGCAGGTGTCAGGAAATGGTGACGTTCGTGATTTTCTGTTGTTCCTCTAGTAGGTGAACAAATACTGTCTTTCATGTGATGGGAGTAATAGAAGCTGAAGAAAGTTTGTTCTTCGTGAACTGATTAACATCAGTTCTTAAAATTGAGTTGTTCCTTGAGAACCCAATATTTGTGAGACTTCTATCCATGCAATTTGAACACTTTCTAGTGGCAAATGTGTAAGTAGAGCAAATTGCACTTAATATATTCTGACTTCATACCAAGAAATTTGTCTTTAATTGGAAGGCTTACCTGCCACATCTGCTTCTGCTTGGCAGAGTTGTACAGCCTGTTCATTGTAACAGCATGCTGTTTTTCATAATACAAAGAACCTTTACAATAACAAGGTGCTTGCTAATTTTTTTAGAGTCTTTGGAACTTGCAATGTTATCATTTTGCAGACTACTTAGCTAGATGGTCTTTGCTTTCCTGAGGATAACTGTTGACACTGTGAAAAATGAGATGTATTCCATTACAGAGTATTTCTGATTTTCTGCTTAACTGAAGGTGGTAAAACTGAATTTAAAGGGATGAAATTGTGGTCAAAACATTAATATGAGCTCAAATTTACTAGCATTGTCTTTAGCAATGGGTGAAAAATCCAGCAACATAATCTAGCTATGTTTCCACCGTCTTCAGAAAGAAATCAAAACTAGTGTTTTGCAGCTCAGGTGTATTTGGGCTGAATTTCAGTGGTATCAGGACTATTGTTTTTGTGGTTTTGATTTTAAGTCTGATCATCATAAGAGATTTCGTGCAAGATCTGAGAGAACGATGCAGCATAGACTACCAACATTCACAGTAGAATGGCACTCTTCAGACCTCTGTCTCGTGTATTGGAAACTTTGCAGTAGTTACAAGTTTTGATGGCTACCACACAGTACCTAATGCTGTAAATGAGATAAGTGGTCACTTAAGCTGAAGAATGGTCCCGTTGAAATCAAAATTAAGAGGGGTTTCATAATGTGAATCCATTAATGAATGTGTTCATGTTATTCAGCCGAAGTTATTTCGAACCAGTAAAAAACAAAGGAAAAACCCAAACCAAACCAAACCAAACCAAGGTACTCCAGTCCTCTCATGCCTTAGAGAAGGGCAAATGCATCACCATTCCCTGCTGTCTTCAAATAATATGAATTAGAATGTTGATTTTGCCCTATACCTCTAGTGTTGCCTGCAAAATACTTTCTTTGTTTTTTGGAATATTTATTCATTGCCTATGAACTGGAAATAGGAGAAGAAGAGCATGGCTTTATCTCCATCTTCGGATACACATTATACTGCCACTCTTCTAGGCCTCTTCTATGGAATCATGGAATCATAGGATGATTTGGGTTGGAAAGGACCTTATGATCATTTAGTTCCATCCCCCATGCCATAGGCAGGGTTACCTTGCCCCAGATCATGTCACCTAAGGCTCTGTCCAGCCTGTCCTTGAACGCTGCCAGGGGTGGAGCATTTACCACGTCTTTTGGCAAGCTGTTCCAGCGCTTCAGCACCCTCACAGTAAAAAACTTCTTCCTTATATCTAATCTGAACTTCCCCTGTTTTAGTTTAAGCCCATTACCCTTTGTCCTATCACTACAGTCCCTGATTAAGAGACCTTCTCCAGCATCCTTGTAGGCCCCCTTCAGATATTGGAAGGCTTCTAGAGTATGTGGTATATTTGGTAAATGATGATAGTCTGATTGGGGCCCAAGTCTGTTATCTCAGGCAATTGCCTGATAACCAAGCTCAAAGAGTCATCAAACTGCTTGGTGTGTATTTTATTGTGGATCTAGAATTTTGTTTATTTTCTTATATGTGGATAGCATTTATGGTAAGCAAGTTAGGGCAACAGCCTACAAGGTGGGTGATGTGAAAAGAAGCAAGTCAGTGCTCTGCCAGCTCTTGGGCCTTTGTCTGCTTAGTTTCTCACCATGGGCATGAGTGTGCCATGCTGTGTACCAACCAAATCATGAGCTGGGGAAGCATCGAATATGGTACTGGGACAAACTTGTTTACTTACTGGCCAAGGGAGAAGACTGCAGTCTAGACAAATGGAGAATAGCTCAGGGGTTAAGGCTGCCTTATGATAACTTGCTGATTATAACTAAAGAGAATAGAAATGGGCTCAATAAGAAAAGAAAGGAAGGCCATTTAAGAATAAAAGGAAAGAAAGCACTTAGAACTGTAATTAACAAGTGAAAGCATATGCCTGCTGTATTCAAACCAAAATTGAAGATTTCACCAGCTGAACTGGTTGAGCTTTTAAACTGTAAGAGAGCCTTACTTTCAGCATCGGCATATGTATGGCTATAATACTTTTCTGGCTTTGAATGTCATGTTTCATAAGAGCAATAATAAAGTGAAATAAATTGAACACAATTCAGCTATTTATCACACAAATATTTTTTAAAGGTAGAAACGGTTTTTATTCCTCATGTTAAGGGATTTTGCCTCAAGAGGACCCACTATAAAGTGGGCAAGCTCTTGCATTTCTGTAATTCTTAGAAGAAGAAGACACTATAGAATACTGGATGCTGCTGAGTTAGCTGTGTAATGTTTTGAAAGAAACTATTGACTTTTTGAAATTAACTATTTGAAACTTCATATTAACAATCTGCTTTCTGTTATATTTTGATTTTTGATCTTAAAATAATCCTGTGGAGTTCTGTTGATACTGAAAAAGTGTTATGAGTCCATTTTAGCAAAACTTTGTAGAAAATGTGGGATTTTCTTTTTCACAAAGTTTGCAAAATCACATCAGTAGAATCTCTTTTCTCAGAAGTGGAGTCCACATTCCATTAACAAGGTGAAGAAAAAAACTGTGCTTAGGAAGTGCAAGCATGTGATGCTGGTGAATCCTGATGTTTATATTACTAACTTCTTAATTCAGTGGTCAGTAAAGGAACCGATACTACCAGAAGGCAGGGAAAATGGGATTGTTTTTTTTCTACAGTGGGGAAGTAATAAAAAAAAAAAAAAAAAAAAAAAAAAAGGACCAAAAGAAAACCCAGGCTGGTCGTTGACCTCCTGTGTCTGTTTGTGGTACATAAATTTGTATATTATTGAGAAACTCACTAGACTGAAGAAAAAGATCCAGCTGAAAATGATTGAGCCCTTTAATTAGTGAAAAACAGGCTCACAGAGTAACTTAAATCTGATAAACTTAATGAGAAGCTGCAATGTGTGTGGCCACCTTGTATTACAGAAAGCTTGAGGAAACTGGATATGTATGGCACTGCCAAATATATGCATAGAGTTGGTGCTTCAGCTGTGCAAAATAGCATTAATCTGTGTGGGATGAAAGTTGACTCAGAAATTAGCTCCAGTGTGTTAAGCTCTTGTGCCTGCTTCAGAAAACTGCATGCTACAATTTCATGCTTCATCCCTTGTGATTTTTTTGAGGCATTTTTACTGCTTACATGAGAAACTAGCGCTGAAAATGCAGTTAAAACTGAAGTCTGTCATTTAGCTTCACTTTATGCTCTGCTTGGCTAAGATTTTTTTAATGTCACTGTAGTAAGTCCTAATAATTGAATAAGAATATGCATCCAAATGCACATTTGTCTGGTCTGTAGGAGGTATTTTCTCATGAATTGTGCTGCTTCAAATAATGTGAAACTGGTTGAACTGGTTTAAGGCAACTTTTTGGCCAGATTCTGCTGATTATATAGAGTAAAACAAACACACCCAAAAGCCAGCACTAAACTGAAACCCCAGCACAAACCCCATACCTTCAGTGTCAGTGTCAGAGTCTGGTATATTCCTTTGCCCAGCAATGGGTATTGGGACTGGGGTAGGCAGTACTGGAGCAGTGTACTGAATACTAGTTAAAAAAAAAGAGCTTCTGTGCAAAGGACTGTTGTAATTTTTATTTTTCTTCACACAACAAAAAAGGTTGTATTCAGGTTTTAGGGATAACTCTGAAATGTTTGAGTTCAGACTGTGTAAAGTCAGTGAAGGAATGTTTATCTCTTCTAAGTAGTGATCTGCCCCCAGATATTTTTAAAATACAACCTTGCTTTTGACCTACTTGTTGCTTGGCTAATACTCTCATCGCAGTAGTCTGCCTTTCTTAGTCTTCCTTCTCCCCTGTCTGTCTTCTGAAGCTTGGGAAACTGTCAACCAGGGTTGCAGCACCCACGGAACAAATTTGGTATGTGTTTCAGTATTTTTCTATTACAACAGGCTGGCACCATATTTATAGCGTTTTGCATTGGAGTAGGTTTTACTAAATTTTCCTGTTTTGAGGAGAAAAATGAAATAACACTTAAAAACCCCAAAAATAATAAAAAAATTGTGTAATGAAGAAGCATATTTCCTGTTCAACTTAAATTTGAACCATAATCTGTCCCTCCCTTACCTAACTGCCTTCTCTGCTCCAGTGCCTAACTGGAGTCCTCCAAACTGCTTCTTTAGGACTGCTAAGTGGTATCTTGCAATATAGTGCCTCAAGGGTAGAATGCTTTCAAAGGGGAAGTAATGACAGATTCTCATGCCTGGTTTAAGAATGTGAGGATCACTAGAGAAGGAAAGAAACAGGATTTTTTTTATTTTTTATTTTTTATTTTTCAGGTTGTTTGGGCAGCTTTTCTGAGTTAAAGCCAAAGTGTTGCAAAGCCAAGGCTCACTGAAACTGGTGATTTACATCAGTAGCTAAATCTCATTTAAATTTTTCATTACAGATCCCTAAATGCCTGCACTCTCCTGCACTAACATTTGGTTAAATCCCCACTGAAGCAAGAATCTTTCAAAAACAATTCCCTGAAGTTAGCCTTTAAACCTAATTTCTGGGAAACATCATAGACTTTTCCCAAATATGTTTTTGCAATAGATTATGTTAAAGAGGCACCATTCTACTGCTTAGAGAAAACTATATATAATTATTTCAGCTGTCATCCTTCATTTTACTAAATAAAAGATGTATTTTTATGAATTTCACCATTCCGGTATGCTTTATTCATTTCTGAGAGAACAATATTACACTCCTGATTATAATCATTAAATGAAAACAGTTGTCAGTGCTGCTTTTCAAAGCCATAACAGTGATGTATTTTCTTTGGTGAGCTGTAATAATAGTGTAGGAACAGACATTTTGGACTTGATATGTGATGGTTCTTAAAGAAGCAGACTGCTAGAATATCATTGGGAATTATTTGCTGCATCCTTGCTTGACCTCACATATGGTATTTGGGCACACTAGTCTTGGCAAAAAACATCAGCTACATTTATCTTTGGCTTAAAAATGAGGGCATCACATGTTGGCGGTACTTTTGCCATCATTTGCCAAGTACTGTATTGGATTCTGGTTTGTTGCCAGGCTTGTTGCTGCTGTTTTGATGTACTCTAGATTGGTGCCCCAACAATTTTTCACTTGTCAAGCTTCTTACTGTAAGTGTTATCGGGGGATTTAAATAGTAGTTTGACACTACAGTTTATAAAATCTCCCAAGGAAACTGAACAAAAAAAAAACCTTTCAAAATAAACCTTTCTGTAAATAAAACAGATATGTGGCTGCAAGGTCACAGCAGAGTTAATGTCTGTTAAAGTATACAGGAGTAAGAGGTGATTATAGGGGACCTATAGAAAGTCTAGTACAAGCCATACTAATCTCAGTGGAAAGATTTTCAGTGGTTTTTGTACCAGCTATATTTGTTTCTTTGTGCTGGCACTTTAGACTGACTGCTGGAAATTACTGAATTTTCCATTTCTAACTTGCATATCACCTTATCCTCTAAACATGTCCATAGAGAAGGTCAGCTTTATCAAGATAAAACAAAATGGTTTCTGGAGAGGAAAAGAAGTAGTTGTTTAATTTGGCAAGAGAATTTTTGTTTCTTTTAAATCATTTGGGTGTAATGGTGATTTTAATGGTCCCAAAAATAAAGCTTTTCTTAGCTCCTGAATTAATTTTTTTAACAGAAGCAAAACAGCGTAATTAAAGAGGGTGGATTTAGGTACTAGGGATCAGGAAAGGATCTAATTGCCTCTTATATAGAAGTTAGGGTACTTTGTCCAAATGTGAAAGTCTTGGATGTAATTCCTTCCTTCATTTGAACCCGTATTCCCCATAATGTTCCCTGACTTATATTCTAGCTAGTTTTGTATTCGTTTTCTGTTTGCTATCCATGTATGCAAGTTCTTAATTACTCTTTGGAATATAGCCTGGAGGCCAATGTTCCACTTTACAACTAAGTACTGTTACCAACAAATCCTGTCTCATTTTTAAGGTGTGTTCCTCCTCCCTTCTTTCCTGTATATTTCTCCTTTTCTGCTAATACCTGACATATTCCACAGAGTAAGATGGCTAGAACAGGCCAGTTAAGAGCAATATATTCCAGAGTAATGCTTAGGCTGATGGCTTAGATCAGGATTAGGACAGGCAGGTTTTGATTCCAGTTCTCTTAGAGTAAGGGCCAAGAGTCTTGTCTTCCATGCAGAAAAAGCACCCTGGCTATTGTGTTGGTTGGATAGAAAGGAAATGTCTCCAACATCATAGATATTTTTCTAGTTTTAAGCTGACATCACTTGCTGAATAATCAAACTTTTAAAGAACAGTGTATTCACAACAAAATTCACCATCTCAGCACCTGGAGCTGAATCCTGCTTGCTTTGCCAAGCTGAATAGTGTCATTAACTTTATTTGACCTGGCCAGGTGAGAGGCAAGGATGATAATGCTCATGATAGCCCAATAAGTACTTAGCAGCCTTTTTTTACTTAAGAATAAGCCACAATTTAGCTTTTATATTCTTATGATACAAAGTAAGGTGCAGCTAGCAGCAAAAGAGGCATGACAATGAGTAGTAAAATTAGGTCAAAATGCAAGAAATAAAGAGATTAAGAGGACACACAAGGTATTGAGATCTTTCAGGGGTAACACTGATTGCCAGTGACATGAGAACCTGCAGAATGACACTAATTCCTAAAGTGAGCTGTAATAAGTGTGTGAAATTATATTGGTTGTTGGTTGCAAATATTTTTGACTTGGACACACTAAGGAGGGCTAGAGAAGAATGAAATGAGAGAAGGGACCCTGGCTGCTGTCAAGGAAGCCTGGTTGCAGCATCTTGTTTGTTTTCTCTACCTGTTTACACTGAAGGATTCTAAGGAGCCCTCAAGATGAGTTTAACATTCATCACTTCAGTTGCCAATTAACTGTAAAGTCTCTGGAGTTCCCATAAAGGATCATCTGATCAGTGTATAAAATATATCTGGGAAGTTCCTAGATTTCTTTAAAAATTAGGCTACTGTTTATACAAGAGGGATGAATACTTCTGAAACAGACTACAGATATGTGAAAACCAGTACTCCAACAAGAAAAGTTAGTGAGTCTTTACCTATGGAAATACATTAGGAATAAAGTTAAATTAGAAATGGAGGAAATATAGTGATGGCATATATTGTCATGAAATTTTTGCAATTTGTGCTTCTTAATTTACAACATTCTTGCTCTTGTAAGATTCTGTTTGCCTTGCTAAATCTTAGAATATAAGAACCACTCTTGCCCCATTAACCTCTGTGTACTTTGTGGAAAAATGAAGATATTTGTTTTATTTCATAAGCCCAAATTGTGTTTGGATGCTGTTCAAATTTTCCCTGATATTATATGACATGTTCTTTATGATTGGCACTGCAATGTGCTGGGGAGTGTTTTGATTGTCTAGAGCTTGATGATGGTGATAAAAGGATTGAGTGTTTATGAGTAAGAATCAGAGAGAAGGCTAACAAGGCAGATATCATGGTGGGAGTCTGTTATAGAACATCCAACCAGGAAACAAGATATTCTATAAGCACCTGGGAGAAGCCTCACAATCTCTACCCTTTGTTTTCTTTGAGGACTTCATCTTAGCAGATGTCTTCTGGAAATACATCAGAGAGGAAACAACCTAGGAGATTCCTGGAGTGTGTGGTAGATAGCTTACTGATACAGTTGCAGAGACAAGGGAAGGCATCCCACTGGATCTGTTGTTTGTGAACAGAGAAGGACTTGTGGATGATGTGATGGTTGGAGGCCGACTTGGGAATAGTGATCATAAAATGGATGGTAATAAAGTAATGGTAATAAAGGAGACAGGCAACAAAGGCTTTATTTTTCTCTACAAGTGCCTGAAAGAAGGTTGTAAGGAAGTGGACATCAGTCTTCTCCCAAGTCGCAAGTGATAGGACAGGAGGAAATGGCCTCAAATTGCACATGGAGAGATTTAAATTGGCTATTAGGAGAAATTTCTTCACCAAAAGGGTTGTCAAGCACTGGGAGAGGCTGCCCACGGAAGTGGTGGAGTCACCATGCCTGGGGGTATTTGAAAGATGTAGATGTGGTGCTTAGGGACATAGTTTAGTGGTGGATTTGGCAGTGCTAGGTTAAGGGTTGGAACTGATGATCTTAAAGGTCTTTTCCAACCTAAGCAATTATATGAGTCTGTGAAGTTAAGAGCCAGGAATAATACAAGAAGAGTAAAAATCCTGTTAAATTAATCAGTTAATTTGACTTGTATTTATTTTTGTCTGTGTTTGGCCAACATGAGAATTTCTAAAGTCAGAATGAATGTTGTGGCTCGTTTTCTCTGGGGTTTCTTCATTTAATCTTTCTTTTGCAAATTTAACTAATTGGTTTTTGGTTTTAGCAGTAGAATTTAGGAAGCTTTTTGAAAAGACAGAATATATATATATTTTTTTCCCTTTCTGAAGAAGGACTTTAGCTTGTTTAAGTTCAAGTCATTAGTAAAATATTAATTGAGCCAGCTTGATACAGCAGTGCCCTGAATGTTTGCCAGGATTTCAATCTCAGTAACTTTTAACTTAAGTACCCGTGTAGCACTTCTGTCACTCTACTCTATAATGTGCATTTTCTTCAAGGCCGTAGGAATGCTGTTACCACACACCTTGCTGCCTCTTTAAAGCTTTGTAGTTAGGGTATAACACAATAATTAGAGAGAGAATTGTAAGGATGCCTTTCAAGAAACTTTTGAAGCCTAATTCAAAGCCCAGTGCCTCAGTGAGGCTTTTTGTGCCTAAAGGTTTGTGGTTTGATCCTGCATTAGTGAAATCTATGAGCATATTTTTTTCACTTAGTACTACAATGTTCTCGAGCAGGTCATGCAAGGTAAGATTTTCATAAATAGTAGCATACTAGTATTCTCTGTCACTGAAACTATTTTACCTTAAAA
The DNA here is from genome assembly GCA_039877255.1 of Loriculus beryllinus. Classification (NCBI taxonomy): domain Eukaryota; kingdom Metazoa; phylum Chordata; class Aves; order Psittaciformes; family Psittacidae; genus Loriculus; species Loriculus beryllinus. The sequence continues at coordinate 22,918 of JBCJKH010033210.1, forward strand.
TGTTTTTAATTTAGGACCCTCAAAGTATTTGATTTCTTATTCTGATGCCTCCTGTTTAGGCAGAGCTTGTGAGCTTGTGAGCTCAGAGTCTGAGACACTGTAATCAGTTTAAAACCCACTGCACTACTTTGCATATTATTTTAAGACCTTCCTGGGCTTTGTGCTGAATTAATTCACTGTCTAAAGTCTTTAATCTCAGTAATGACCTTTTAAGATGGCTTATCATTACAGTAGAGAATTTGTAATACAGTGTGCTCAAATACATCCTTCCTGAGCAAACAACTCTGTCTTTTGGGCAGAGATCCTAATGAATAGGAAAATAGTAATTACCCAGTTGTTTTGTTTTTGTTTTTTTTTTTTTTTTTCTTTTTCTGGTAGATAGACAAGAGCATCACTCTCAGCTTTCTCATTAGGGATAGGTGATGCATTTAAGATCCAAACTGAAGAATTTATCTAGTGGGAGCTTTGATTGAGATTATGTCCTGGATTCATCCTAATCAAGTGGAGGTCCCTAAGGTGCTGAATTTTTAGCCATAATCAATTTAGGTTCCTTCTATAACCAGTGATAAAATGAGAGACACCTTGAGGATGAGTAGATTTAGATGTGGCATAGGAGCAATTGCTCTGAATTCTAATCCAGTTTTGCCCTTATTTCACTTTTCATATGTACTTAAAATTGCGTAAAACGTACTAAGCAGGGCAGCACTGGCAAAATTTACAGGTCAGTTGAAGTGGGCATTTTCTAGCTTGTTGACTGATTTAGGCATTATGCTAAACAAATGAAAGTACATGAGATTGCCTGCTCACTTTTACTTAAATAAGTCACTGCATACTGTATTCACTGCTGATATTTGTGAACAATTTCCTCTGCTGCCCGAGGAAGCTTAAATAGATTCCTACATATCTGCTGTAGCCTTTAGGCTATAGAAAATGTGAGGTGAATTCCTCTCACTGAAGCAGAGTAATTTTGTGTGGAATGAATAACTGTTCCCTGTCTAGCACAGATCAAGCTTCCTGTCCCACTGCACCAAAACCAGGTCCTTTTGGGCTGCTCCTCAATTCTATGTTCCATCCAATGGTGGAAAAGCCTCTTCTATTCCTCCATAATTTTTGCTTACATGAAAGCCTAACTCCCTATTTATCCTGGATCCTAGGATTTTCTGCTTATGCCTGCATGGGATTTGTCCGGTTATGTTTTCAGTTCTCTGCCCTCCATCTCCATTCAATCAATTTTTTTTCCTTCCCCTGTCCTTTTTCTGCCTTCTGCTTGCTGCCATAGCTTGGTTTATCAAGAATCATTGACAGCTAATCAGATGGTTATCGGATTACTCGATCTGCTAGGGACAGAGGGATGCCATTTCCTAGCAGGAAATGGGAAAAGTTGAGTTAGCTTATGATCCTGTGGTCCTATTGTTTGTACATCAGTAACAAGTTGGAATGAAACAGAGCAAAGCCTTGCTTTTGGCACTGTTTTGCCATCGATTAAAAACCATTGGCAAAATACAGAGACCTGTGCCTGATCCTTTTGAACATATTCTGAAAGGACTGAATCTTTTACCCTTCAGAGAAGTTGGAATAGACAGACCTTAGACATTACATTGAAGCTATGTGGACTGCAGTGACAGAGTTGGCCTAAAACTGAAAGATATTGATCATGGCATTGGGAACTATCAGTCAGACAATATATTCTCATATAGCTCTTACTTTTTCCTCACTTAAAGGCAGGCATGAGATCATTTAGTCATATGTCATACAGGTATTATAGCAAACTATATACAAGTATTATAGCATAGCAGAGTGCTTGTGCAGTGCACAGTTACTACATACTTTGTGCTTATTTTCAAATATACTGCTTCAGATCCATAGAAAGGTCACAACTGAGCTAGATTCAAATAAACAGGATGATTTTCACTAGCAGTGGCTCAGCCTAAATCATCTAATGCGTAATTCTTGGATTTCAGATTATGAACAGAGGAACAGATCACAAATGAATTTTTTTAATTTTTATTTATTTATTTAAAGGAAAAGAAAACGCAACTCTGAGCAGTATTAATGCACTTGCTACCTCTGAAGTATTTTACTCTGTGTACGTGTTCCAATTCAGTACATACATGCACAAACCCACAACTCTACTTCAAGGTAGTGACCCTGCAGTTGTTCCTGTGTCATGCCTCCATCGCCTTGAACTACACTGCTGTTTGAACTCCTTTTCTGCTCTATTAGGTTCATAACACAAGTAAATTCAAGATGATATGATTTATTTTGATCAGTTTATGAAAATACATCAGTGCCATGTTCCAGCTAATGACCAGCAAATGTTTACTAACACTATAGGAAAGAGGATGAGCAAGAAAAGGGAAATTTTTTTGTTAGTCTTTTTGGTTTTCATTTGTTTTGTTTGTTTTTTTTCTTGAATCTCCTCACTACATTCCCTGAAACAGTCTAGATTTAACTGATACATCCCCCTTTTCTGTCATCAGAGAGCTGCTTCTGAGAAATGCTTTTTTGCTACTCTTAAAGTGCTTGCCAATTGAAAGAAGCCTCAAAGGTATTAGCAGTTGAGAAGCACACATCCATTAATTGAAATGTTTATTTTAAAGTTGTTTGTAACTTCAGTGTATTGAGTAATAAGTAATGTAGTTTTGGACTATTAGTCTTTATGTAGTTACTGCTATTATTTATAGTAGCTAATAATCATCAGTCATAGGAATTCTGCTAGGAATCATATGATAAAATCATGTCCTCTTGTTTACTACTATTACTGCCAGTTAAAGCAAATAATTCTAAATATGCAGCTTCTAATTTTTCACAGTTCTTTACACTTCCCTTAATTACAAATGTAAACCAGACCTTATTCATTGTTTGGAAGTCCCAGATTCAACTAAATATCTGAGGAGTTTAGTTTAGGAGCACAGCCAGCCCTGAAACAATTTTGCGTTACGGAATTGCTGGGTAATTTTCAAGTGACTGCATTAACTTCTGGAGTTGCCTGCTTATAGGGAAGTCTCACTCACCTTAGATACCTCAGAAATTGCTCTTATGTGTAATGAACCTGTTCTTTATTGAACAGTCTTCACTTGGTTTCCACAACTGAAAGAGAGTAAATCAAGACTCAGTGGACTTGACTTATGTTTTTAGTAAGAGTGTGTGCAAATGTATGTTTGCTCTTTGGGACAGAGCTGCATTTCCTGCCTGGGACATACTTTTGCAAATGCAGATGTACCCTCGTTAGGCCACATATGCCTTTGCTTGATTATCCTCTCATCAAGAGGCAGTGTGTTATTTTGGTAAAAAAAATAATAGCTTCTCTGATGTTTTATCCTGCAGTACTTCTACTTTGTTCCTTGCATGGAAAAAATGCATGTTGATGTAAAATTATGTTGTAAGACATCTGTAGATTCCTTGGTTAAATGTCCTCTTTTCATACCTTTTAAGTACTTTTGAAGAGCAATAGTGTAGTTTTTCTTTATAGTATTAATTTTGACTTGTTGGGTTTTCACGCAATGCTGTTCATGTAGCTTGCTTCAGATTCATTCAGTGAACAGCTGCAAATACTTACAGCTAAAGTTCGCTTCTGCCTTTCTTTCTTTTTTTTTTTTTTTCCTGTCTGCTGACTCTGGTATGAGTAAAGTTATGGTGGGATTGAATATTAGGTATGAATATAATCACAAAGAGTTAATACAGGATTTCTTTCATAGCATTTGATGTTGTAACACATGACAAAGTAATTTTAAAAGTTTAGAAAACACAAAATTTGGGCATTCATAAAATGACAAGTTTGGACAGCTTGAAGTGGGTTTTTTTAAGGGATCTTGTCAACTTTTACAGAAGCCAGGAAGTGCAATTTCCTGAGATGCCTTGTTTAATGAAATTTAACAGTAATGGTAATTTTGCTGAGCAGTCTAAGCTGCTTCTGGTCTACTGGCCATTTTTGAATGCTTGATTTCTGTATTCACCCATGGTAGGAAGTTAGCATAACAAGTGTCAGTAGTTAGAGGTTGAATGCATTACAATTCAGATTAGAGATGGGAAGGTAGTCTTTAAGAGTGAATGTTCTTACCTGGTAGCAGATTTTCAAAGCAAGTGGTGAATTCCCTGATGTGTTCCACAACAGCTAACCCTCACTTGTTAAGCTACATCCAACACGATGTTACTGAATGGAATTTTATGTTCTCTTAATGCAGAAGACCAAGTTAGTCATAAATGATGTCATTGGCCATGAAATCTGTGCAGTAGGAATTTATAGAAACTCTCAACTATTACTGATTTTGCATGCAACTAGAGTCAGCAGCAGAGCTTGCCTGCAGTTCAGGAGGAAAAAGTGAAAAGAGGCTATATGATTTGCAGGAAATTCTTATCAGTGCCATTCTTCCAAGTTGTATATTTAAGAAACAATTCTTATTCCTCTCTGACCTCCCTCCAAGATCCTTAAGGAAATTAAGAAGTGCAGTTGTGAAAGTCATAGAAGACCCTTTAAATCACACAGCTGAGAAGCTAAGAATTTAAAGAAGATAAATGAAAGCCAAACGGTACAGCCCTCAAAATCTGTGGATTGTTATGTCTTTTCATATAGCCACTAGTAACATTATTTGCTTAGTATTTCAACATACAATCTTATCTCTCCCCCACCCACATTCTTGTAAAATATATCTTGTTGATCTTAATGTTATCTTCACATTTTTCACCTCTGGGAAGTTTTTTACACAAAAATCTAAAAGTAAGCAGCACTTAAAAAAAAAAACACAAACAAAAAGAACACCCAAACCTAAATAATTTTACCAATCTTGCAGAATTTTAAAACTGTCTTTTGTATTTAACCGTTAAAAAGCTGACACCAAATTTTAGATATGTTTTTATGTTTAAAACCTCATAATGTGCCAGCTCTTCATAAAATAATATTATATATAAATGTAGGTGTAATATTTTTAGAATTGTATTGTTTATCCTCTTCTTCTTAGCTAGATCAGGGTTATTCTGACATAATCAAGTGAAATAACTCTATCCTTATGTAAATTAAAGTAGAACAAGACTCATAAGCTCTCCACCCCTACTTGACAAATTATTCTCACAGAGGTTATCCGACATACATTAGTATGTTGCTTGGAAGAGTTTAACAGATGAGAATGGGATTTCATGTTCGTCACACCGCTGGCTTCTTTGTGGATGCGCTGTCATGTGATACCAACTATGGGAATATGAGCATCCCTGGCAAATAAACCTCAGGTGTAAAGGTGGGACAAGCTCTGCGCACATTGTGTCTCACCTAAAAAAAGCTACTGCGCAAGCCCAAAGGGTTTACTCACACTTGGAAAGCCCTGTAGTGACAGGCAAGAGATGAAACTGCAGGTGATAAGGTGCACTGGAAGCCGCAGACCCAGCCCTGCATGCAGGGGATTCAGGACACTGGTCGCTTGAGACTCACCCAGGAGATGACAGTCTTGTTCAGAAGCATCCTGAATGACCAAGTAGCTTTTTTTCAACTGGATTTGTCTATCTCACACTGCCATTTTAGTCCTCATCACGCTTGTAGTAAGTGTGGGTAAAGCCCTTCCCAAATCTTCATTCACAAAGCCAAGCCATCATCATCATCAGATTGCATACCTCCCCACTCCTATAGCTGCCCAGTGGCCCAAACATAGTTACTTCACTTTTGTTTCACTATGCTGACTTATATGATTGTCTGTAAGGTAAATGTTTTATAGTCTACTATAAAAGGACTATATGTGTGTGTGTGTGTGTGTGTGTGTATGTGCATCTGTATATAAAAAGGATGGTATACAGTCCTTAAACCATCTAGCCTCTTTGAGTTTGCATGACAAGTACATATTCTAATGGGGTATCTTTTTTTCCTGCTTCACTCCTATTTTTTTCCCATGTTACACTGGTTGCTTTGGTGAGTAGCACAGTTCACAGTTAAGGCTTGAACTTTGAATTCTTGACATGCCTGAACTGGCTTTCTACCTGAAGAAAAGCAAGTATTCCTCTTTCAGTGCTTAGCTTTGCATAAACAGGTCTTTACTCTGACCTTTGCTTATAGATATTGTTATCCACTCAGCTAGTTACATTGGAATGAGACAGAACATACTGTTTCAAGCAGCGCATATTTGAAATATATAAAAAATACACATTTCTTTTCCATAGGAAAGATTTCAGTTTTAATGAAAAATAATTATTTGGGGTTGGGAGAAGATGGTCAGGAGATATTTTCACACTTCTACTGAATGCTTTTAGGCCAACTTTTAGCTCTCACTGTTCATAATATCTCATGCAGCTCTAAAGCCCAACCCACCTTCCCAGTGTAGAGCTGATAAGGGATTGTCAAGAAGCTGATAAACATAGTCAAGGATTAAGAGTAAAATGAAACATTTGGGGTGTGCTTTCAGTGCAAAGTGGTGTCCATGAGTCAATTCAGATTATTTCTTTTTCTTTTTACTTATGTATTTTTAAGTAGCTCTTTCTCTGAGCTTCTTTTAAAAACCTTTAATTGCTTACTGTGCAGTTTAGTAGTCCTTGCCTTATTCCTTGCTAAGGTAAAAAAATCACTTCTTTCCCCCACCATAAATACATTCCCTCTGAGAATTCCCCTTTGGGCAGTGCTGTTCAGCTCCATTCCAAAATACAAGGCTGTGTGCTGAATGTCATTGAATAGGACACACAGGAGGAACAAAAGTATGATTAATTGTATGTGATAACATATTTGTTTTACTTCAACCTGGCTGCATAGCTTAGAGTAGCAGAAGCCACAGCATGAATTCTAGCGTATGGTAATCCAAGCACAAACTCTCTATACATTCTGGATATACATGCTAAATAAATTACAGACAATGATGAAACCCACATTACAATCCCTTAATGACTAATGTTTGAGTGCTAACAAAATCAAGCTAGCACAGGTACACTGTCATGTGATTGTACTAGGATCTTAATTTTTATTTTAGATGTGTGTTCTATTTAATAAGATTTGGCCAAGTTTGGAGGGGTCTGGTAGCATACTTTCTTGGGCAGTTTTGTTTGGTTGGTTGTGTATTTTTTTAATGGAAGATCTAAAGAGGCAATATATTTTTGTAGTCTGTTCATTTATTACATCAAAACAAAACATTTTTCTCCTCAAAGTGCCACTAGATTTCAAATTTAGAAAGAAAATAAAACCAACAGGAATTATTAGTTTCCAAATGTATGGTTCCAAATCTAGCTATAATTTTGAGATACTTTTATAGTTGAGTTGTTAATCTGCTTAAGTAAGGGTGATTCATCTCAATCTAAGAGACAAGCTATAAGAGTAATTGAATTTCCCTCCTGGGATGCTCATTTCTTCCTATATGGTGAAGGGGGCCTGGAACAACTAGAAAGATATTAGGCATCCAAAGGTGAAACAGATGGATCTGACTCCTAAAAGTTAAGACTATCCTTTAATCACTGAAAGGCATATTGTTGTTCTTTATGTTCTCTGGGGAACAATGACTGGTAAAGCTTGCTCTAATATATGTTATGGTTGAATCAGTAGTTAAAAACTGAGAGTATTTAAAACATCAAATATTTTTATATAATATTAATACAAATCAGCAGAAATTCCTTAATCCAAGAGGATACTCCTGATATTAGAAAAGATAATGAATTTGTTAGGAGTCCGAATCAGGTATATCAAAATAAATCTTTATCAAATGGTTGTTGCAGTAGGTAAATAGTCATTGTACATCAGTGAGGTAAGATGGTTTTGTGCTTTAGATATGGGTTGGGCAACAGTAAAGATTAGTAGAGATTAACTTTTTGTTACCTATTCTGCATTTTGCCTTTCCTGGGGCTTGGAGATGCTCATGCTTCCACTTTATTTCTCTATGAGCTTAATTACTGTAACATATGCAGTAGATACTGAGAACAGTTATAATGAGTTGATGGAATTAATATGAGTAAGACTGTTATCTTCACTGTAAATTTGGCAAACCACATTCATTTGCAGTGGCCATTCCTTTTATCTAAATAGTTGAGAAAGAATACAGAGATAATTTTTGGTGGAGTGAAATACCAAGAAGTCATGATTCAGATAAATGCTGAGATGCAAATAACATTTTTATCTACTATATATAATCCTTTAATACACCAAGCGATTAGAGCAAATATGGAATTGAGCACTGAAGGTTATACTGCAAACACTTCTTTATAAATATTTAACAATTTTTTTCTAAGTACTTGTGTGAGTATGGAGTGTCTTGATCATATGATGTTCATGTGCATGTGTATACAGGAAATGCAGTGGAACTATTAGCTGTGAAGTTAAGGAAATGAAGACATTATGTTTATATTGAATATTCTGAATATTCTCAGCTTTTAGGTTCAAGTAAATAACATGATTAGAAAATAATCTAGTACTTTCCTAGTATTTTTGTTTCTCTAAGTGAAAAAAGGATGGCTTTGAGATTAAGTTGCTAAAATGGATTTTACACTTGGTATGTGACTACATGCAAGCCATAGGATCACAGAATAACAGTGGTTTTAAAGCACCTCTGAAGATCATATAATCTGATATCCCTGTGAAGAGCAACAACTTTTCATTCCCAGGAATGAGCCCAGTCAAATTTTGAGTGTCTTCAAAAATGGAGACTCTACAACCTCTCTGGACAATCTGATGCAAGAGCTTGAACATCCTTACAGTAAAGAAGTTTTTTCTCTTGTTTGAATGCATCTTGTAAGTCAGTTTGCCCCATGTCTCTATTGTGTTGGGGAGCTCAGAACTGGGCCCAGTACTCTATATGTGTCTCACCAGTGCTGAGCTAGAAGTGAAGAATCCCCTATTTCAAGCTACTGGCAGTCACCCTAATACAGCGCAGGGCACTGTTAATGTTCATACTATAATGTGTCAACCTAAATAAACCCAAGACTTGTATAATGGCAGTAAGAAAATACTCAATTCCATTGTTTCATTCAGCTGTGAAAAAGCAAGACTATTTCAAGTGTACAAACTGTCATGAATGTGAGTGGCTTACAAGTTTAATCTGCAAGAAGCATTTCCAAATTAGTGTGAATCATTGATAGCTGATTTAGGGCTAGAAACTGGTTTCCATATTCACCATGAAAATGGAGTATGGTTAGTAACTATCATCTGTAAGAAGAAAGTACATCTCAGTAAGATTGTGAGGCAATCACATAAAAGGTTGCATAAGCATCTTCCTAGATTTATTACCTTAGCTCATGGTGAAGAGCTTGCAAGCTGTTGATTTCCCTCTTCTCTCTTCATATGAGGTAAGTATTATACATTAAAGTATAGACATCCCTACCCACAATGGCTGGTAAAAGTAGAAAAGCCACAGACATCAAAATATTCATGTAAGTGGTGTGAAAGGGTATTCTGAAAGTGTCTGAACTCTGATAAAAGTGTACTGCTTTATAGCTCAAATTCAGTGATTGTTTCGATGTCTCCCAATTTTAGAGAGTTAAATTGAAAGAAAAACGAACACTTTCAAGTTTGCCTCCTAACTCCATGATTTTTCTACTTTTACAAGCCGTTGTAGATAAAAAATTAGGTTAATGAATCAGATAGTGTTTGGCTGGGGGGAGCAGGAGGGAAAGAGGGAATCCATTATCCATGCGGCCTAGATCTTAACACTTGCAAGCGATGCTTCCAAAGCTTTAGGAAATGTTGAAGGCATTTCAGGTTTCAGGCGGTGTAAAAAAAAAAAAAAAAAAAAAGGAAAAACAATAGAAATGGAGCAGTAGCCCTCTGGAGTTCCTTAATTCTCCCTACATCTGACCATCTACAGACTTTACAGCGGTTGAGTTCCTCCCTTAAAATGTAGTTCAATGATACAGTGAAACTAACTTGATGACTTGCTGCTGCTAAAAGAGAGCCCCTTTCCCTCCATCACCATTTCCTATCTTATTCTAACTCTAGTTTATAGAATGCTAAGTTGATTCAACTAACTGTCCTGGCAGAAAGCCATAGCTTTTTAGGCAAAGCGCATTGGGCACTGAGGCGTTGAGGGGCATTGAGTTGGTTTAGCAGGTAGGTAGTGATGAGCAGCATGGAGACCACACAGCTAGGAATGGAGGGACCTGCGGAGGTGAAAGAAATGGAGCTTCCTGAGTTGAGGGCTTTGAGCTGTTGGGTTGGTTCAGCTCAGCTGTCTAGCTGTGCTGCTTCACTCTCAGTTCAGGTAGGGCTTCACAGACTGCCTGAGGTAACCTGAAACTGTGCTGCCTGCCTAAGGGGAAGTCCCACCTCTTTTTTGCATCTGACTGTACCTGTTCTCCTTGTGCTGGTACTAGTGATGGTGCAGCCACACACGAAGGCATGGGTTGCCCATATTTACAGCATCCCATAATTAATCAGTTAAGCCCATCTTGCAAACATACTCTTGGGCTCTTCAGGCTAAGAAGATTAAATAGTTAAATGAATAAACAACCCTCTAGCCCCCATTATAGATATGTTATTATGGATTTTACTGACTGGTGGCTTAGCAGCAGAGAAAAGATGATTTATAAAATGTTATGAGCCCATTTAGTCTGCAGAATGGCATTCCAGCATTCCATCTCCATTAGAATGTAGACAAATTTTTCTTGGATTTTTGGAATTGGCTTGGAATTGAGGTAACAAGTGATGAAAATATAGCTTAATTGGTCCTGTGTAAGGAACATCATGCTGCAAATTCATTATCAATAAACCAAAAGTGGATTAAACATCTGAAGTACATTGCACAAGATGGTGATTTATGTGCTGTAGGACATATGCAGTTTGATTACTGAACTGATGGGTCATGCACCTCTATGTTTTGGCTTTATAATCCTATAAAACTTGTGCAATAGAAAGATCCAGCTGGTTATATCTTGTGTTCTACCATGAAAAATGACATCCCTTTCATCAATTGCTTGATTAGCAGGTTGAATGTGGCCCCCATACAATGAATACATCATTGAAACTCTCTTTTGGAGACATGAAAACATACAAGGAGTGATGAACCAAAAGTCATCAGCCAAATGCTTCAGTGTTGAATTGAGTAAAGGCTACTGAAAAACTATAACAACATGGGATTTTTCAAAAGTTGGTTCATTGATTTTGTTTCTTCTTTTAAAAAGAAAGAAAAAATTGCATCTTCATTTTAAAAGTTCTTATGAAGTCCAGAATGCTTAGGTGTTCTGAATGGCTTTGAAACAGTGTGTAATTGTTGCTATTGTGCATGTCAAAGTAGTCTCCTTCTAGTACTGAGTCAGCAGCTTTCTAGTGCTGAGGACGAAATCAGGAGTCCACACTTACAGGCTTGTGCCCTGGAAAAAGAAGGGCTTCTTCAGAAAGCAGCTGAGAGTACTCAGTTTCTGATCTGGGTTTGTGCTGAAGCGGCCTTTTTCTCCTTGCAGGAACTTCAGGGGAAGTTAAAGAGATTGGTCACCTAACCCAGATATCTTAACTTTGCTGCTAAAGTTAGGCTGTGCAAACAGCCCCTCAGTGTAGGGGGGGTTAGCCCTGTGTCAGATATCCAGGTAATCTGGGTTAAAGGAATCTGTGTTACTCACATTTATAGAAGTATATTTTTAAGTGAAGAATTCGGTAAAGCAAGGAAAATGGTTAGTACAGAAGCTCTGAGCAGTCTTATTTTGCACAAACTACTGTTCTGGTGTGACCTCCTTTTCAGTCAATAACTGTCCATTGCTATTTCTGACTACTGGGAGAAATCCAGAGATGATGTTGTAGTAAAACAAGAAATTGCAGCATGTTTGTTCAGACATGCAGTGTCTGTAAAGATGCCAACTTACTCTGATATTTTACTATTATTTTGCGTAACAAAGAAAATGTTGCTTCTGGGGATTTCTTTCTGAAGACGTCTCTGGTTAGAGCCAGCACACGCAGATGCATGCCAAATTTCCTGTTTGTGTTTGCTCTTGGTGTTGCAATTTTTTAATCTAATGTAATCTCATACTGTACCACAAATCACTGTACTTTACATTTTCATATGTAGTAGTGATGAGGTGTTTCTAATTTCCCAAATAGTATAGTGATGAGCTGTTTAATAGCTTAAGAGAGATGATTTTGATGAACAGAGGATCCAAAAATATTATGTCAGTGTTGCAGTTAACCAGATCATTTTTGCATGGAAATAAAATGTAATCTTTTTGCACTTCTAGAGAAGGTGACATGGTAAGATGACTTCTAAAACTATATTGAACATTCAGGATGACTTTGGACTGCATCAAAGGAGACCTAAAGCCTCTATTCATAATGAATTTTGTGTGTAAATCACAGCAGGCTAATTGTAAGGCAGAGTAATGACTGTAGAGAGGTACCTGAGCTGACTTTATCGTCTGGACCAGGTACTAATAATAATGTAGCTACAACAGTTTGGGATTCAGCTTGACCTGCAAAAGCAGTCTGCAGTAATAGGTGCAGCTGTTCTTGCTGAGTTCTGCATTGTCGCTGCCATATGCATTCTTTAACTAGCTAGTTTAAAGCTAGGTGCCATGAGCCTAAGTGCTGCAATTGCTTATTTGTATTGAAGGCACAATGGCAATGCACGGTACCAAAAGCTGGGAATTGATGTTCCACCTTCACTTTCTTTGTGCTCAGAACATGGTATGCTGTAGGAACTGCTGTTCCTCTGCAGCATGGGAGTGTTCTGCTCCAGTGGACTGACTGGGATATGAGAAAGGAAAAGGAACCTTTGTGAGGGCAAGGATCTGGATATTATTTTGAAACATTCACCTCTTTTCTGGTTAAAAGCTTGCATTTTTGCTTTTAATCGAATGTATCTAGGTTTGCTGACACTACTTGCCACACCTTTTGTCCTTATGCTCTTCTTAAAGATAGTGGGAGGATTTCTGGAGTAATAAACACATTGGAAAAAAAAAAGTTTTGACTGTCATTTAATGAGGGAACAGGTGTGGTGGTTTAATATGTTACTAAATCCCCCTCTGCCAGAGGTAGCTGCCTTTTTACAGAATCAGCAGAATGGTATGCATATGTTAGTAATGCCAGCGTTAGTCCAGCTCTGCAGTGCAGCTAAGATGCTGAACTATGAATGAGTGTTTTAGGGGAAGATACACATACCCTTCTTCACTAATGCTGTCACAGGCCTGCCAGTAATATACAAAAGGTGTGGACAGCTGTGAGGGGCAGTGTCTTAAAGCTGATATGGCAAGATTTGCCAGGGTTTGCCTGTCAGGTATGGACATGAGGTCAAGATTTGTATCAAAATGTACAGTATCATGCAATTCATTAATAGCCTTTATTCAATGCTCATTTGAAGTGCATGTTGGTGTGTCTGGCATGTCCAAGCTTGTACCTGCTCCCTAGAAGCCTATCTTGATTGTACACAGATTCAAAACACCTCATTGACTAATTGTTATTGAATGCACCATCCTCTTAATTGTACTATTTCTGTATTTTTCTTGCAATTATGGGTATTTGCATGTTAGTACAATGCAGATCACGATAACATGTTATGAAAAGGAAATCTGTGTTTTAATAAGCACACACCAAAAATGTCAGGTTTTTAACTAGCTTTAAAAAATACATAGTTGTAACAAAGTAAAATAAGTTTAGGTTCACTTATGGGTGGATTGTTTTAAAATCTGCCTTCTTTGGTCTCTGGACTTTGTCCAGATGGACAGCCATTCAGATGGATGGCTGCTTAACCAGACCAGTTCCCCCATACTGCCCTTTTGGTAGTGCTCTACCAAGTGATTACCAGGCACCCCTGGTACAAATAATCCATGATAATTAGAAATTGTACATAAGGAACTAGATCTAACTGGAGCATTTTTAGAATCTGCCATGAATGCTATTTTGCACTATTCTCCCAAGAGCTGTGGCTGATCAGACTGTTATTGTCAAGTAAAACAGGTGTTCTGTAGGAAGCTGGGGGCTTGGGAAGTGTTTGCTCTTTTGGATGCTGTGTTCTTTGGCATATGCTGAGCCACTGAGCATGAGGCCTAGAGCTTTTCTTATGCAGCTGCAAGGGTAATTGCATACTGATTTCTGTGGCCACTACAGAGGTTAGGAAAGTACTGTTGTCATCACATAGGCTGATTCCAACCAAGCAAAGGAACAAATGCTTTGCGCTTCACATCTGCATGGCAGGAGGAAGAGAAGCTGCTGAGCTGTGATTCTTTTAAAAGCCTGTCAATTTAGGTGCTTTTGGTTTTATGGGATTGGAAGAGATGATGATAATTCATAAAAATTTAGAATAAGATCTTGTTTCATTTTCCATTTCATGTCCATATAATGAAGAAAAAAAAAATGCTCAGTAAGTTTTGCTACAAACAAAATGTTGTTGAAATTAGAAGTGCTACACTGAAATTATGAAATCATGTAAACATAAAACCTGGGAACAGTGCAACCCCTTGTGAGACAGGTAGATTTCTTCATTGTCCTAGAAAGAGAAATAATTTTTTTGTCTTCATACCACTTGAATTCTGCCACTGAAGCAGATATCTCTGCTGTGCTTCTCAGCTCTGTGCCTCATAAAACGGAATTGACACTTTGCTGTATAAGAATATCTTGGTACTGATCTTCTGATCTCTTTGTACTGGAGATGCATGTGAAGTTTCACCAAAAAGCAGTGGCTCCTCAGTCATTCAGATGTTTTTGAAAATGTTATCTGGTAAGAGAGAACTTCAGAGAGAATTCAGGATTAATTATATAAGCAAACTCACAGTTATTTGTGGGTGGAACTAATTGCTTCCACCCTGTGCTAAACTTGACCCGATGCCCTACAGGGTTGTTTGCCTATCTGCACACCATCCTCCCAAGCATGTCTCATAATTCCTTTGTTTTTATTTTTCCATTTTTTCTGGGATTTCCCAGGCCCCTTAACCTTAACCCTGGATAATACAGAATTAAGAGCGATTCTGTGTTGCTAGAACGGCACTTCAAAATTTACAAGAGAGAATACAATGCTGATTTTACACAGTCCTAAGGCTTAAAATTTTATGCCATCTGATTTTAATCCTGGTGAAAGAAATGTCAGCAAACTGGTCTTTTGTCACAAGAGTGTATACAGTTACATCTGTTCTTTGTAGGATAGGATTTTTTTCAGTGATCCAATTAAGAAGGCATTAAAAATGCCTTTTTCATTTTAATAGAAAACTGCTCCTACTTTAAAAACCTGAAATCAAAGTGTGGTCACAGAGACACGTATAAAAATATTCTGTTGTAAACCTCTCCTCATCTCCTTCTGTCTTCACTTCAGAAGATCCTTATCTGTTGAGCTTGAGGAAAAAATAGGGGTTGAACTGCACAACCCATAGTCTTTCTGTAGCAGTTCACATTGGTAAGAGAAACTCTCTATCCCCTTTTCATTGTCCTTCTTCAGCCTACAACAGCTTTAGACTGTCTTTCAAGGGAGGGATTTATTCCATCTAACATACATTTATTTCAGATATCTGTTTTGGGATGAGATGAATCCCTGACTAAAGACAGACCTTTAAGGAACTGAAGCATGATGTGTATCTGCAGATTTCTGCATTTGTTCTCACCCTTAAAATAGGTATGCTACAACATCCTGATGTATCCAAGAATGAAATTACTTGGGTTTTAGAATATGGCTAATGAATACATCATCAACAGAGACTGATAGCATCTATGCAAAACATATTTACATAGGTAAAAGATAAGCATTTTCAGATTTTCTTGGACTTGCTGTGTGTGTGGAATTGATTATTCAATCTAGTGTAAGCCAATGGGGAGAAACAAAAAACACCAAAAGTAATGATTGTAAAATTTAGTATAATATTCCTCAGACTGCTTGCGGTGCTGTGCATCACCTACTGACTAGACTAACAAGTGTCTTGGACTTGTATCATAAATTTGTGTACATAAAAATCATGGAGTTGCCAATACAGTTACGATCTCTGGGAAAAAAACAATCACATCCGATACCAGGTGGTGCAGGCTAGAAAGCTGCAATTTGTTATCTAGCGAAGGAAACAGAGTTGCCATGACAAACAGATGCTCTACACGGAGGATTTCAAAAAAGGTGACCAAAATGGAGTGAGCCATGTGTAGATCTGCAGAATGGTGCTTTACTGGATCTGGAGGGGAACACAGATGGCATAAAGCCAGGGTAACCTCACCTTTGTACTCCTGCACAGGACTGCCCTGAGGGGCTGCATCAGGAAAATATGAGTTTGAGTTTTTTAGTGGAACTCTTAAGGGCTGTGATGAACATGGTTATGCCTTTTATTACTGGCAGGTCTTGCAAAGGAATCCTCATTTTATTTGGAATCCAGGAGTGGTTCGGGGAATTGGCGTAGGGTTAATACTACCTGCAAAGCTCCAAGGTATGCGAAGTGCTCACAATCCCTGCTCACAATCTAATACACAGTTTGCCAATGGTGTGTGTCATATTACTTGATAGGACACGCGAAGTCCTGTGATAAAAGCTGGGCTGTGACACTAAGATGTTGCTGAAGAATATACATTTTTGCAGTGCTCTGCTGATCACACGTCACTTATAGGTTGTATATTTGTGGCTGTATAGCATTGCACTGACAAAACAAGACAAATTTAGTTCCTGATTGCAGCTCACCACTGGGACATGGACTACTGAGAAGTGGACAAAGACCTGGGGCACAGTACTTCAGATGTGCAAGGTACAGGCTCAGCCATGGGGATTGTGGAATGAGATTTACATGTATTTATTTGCTTCTCATTTGATAAGATATGCACTCACAATAAACCAGCACCTCCCAAAACAGCTAGGAAGCTCCCAACAGCCTTCTGAAATGAGGTTACAGTGAAAAGAGATTGTGTTGGTTTTGCACCAGGTCTGGCACATTAACAGTATACTTTTGTATTGGCTCTTTCTCTACCCGTATTTTGTTCTATTTGGTGTGTCTGTGGCCACTGGAAAGGAAACTTTAAACTTACAGCACTGTGCTGTGTTCAGAATCTAGTATGGTATGTTCACTATATTTAGGACAGAGTTTTAAGCAACTAGGTAAAATGAAGGAGATAAGCACTTAATTTTTATAAATCTGAGCATTGCCACCTTTTTTTCTCAGAGTCATAAACGTCAGATGAACATGGTAAAGCACTGAAACAGAAATTACATGAAAGCTTTTTGGCTTTGTAATAAAAATTATACTTAAATTCTCTTAGAAGCTACATTAACAATACTTTTTTTTTTTTGCTAGGTGATAGCATTAGCATAAGTATCAAAAATATTTGTTAGCAAATTGACAGGTATTTTGTCATTAACACCATTTCACACATTTGTTCTGGTGGATGTAGGTTAAACATAAGCAAGCAGTGGCTTTAGTTCACTCTTTATTTTTGACTTTTTTTTTTTTTTTCTCCTGCTCTTTCTGGCATAAAGTACATAAACCTTGAAAGATAATTTTTAACCTAGGAGTTACCCATTCATTAGGAGAGTTGAAAGCAGGATGCATTAAGTAGTTGTTTCCTGACCTCAGAGAGAGCTGCCTGTGCGCTTTCAGATCTGTGTCCAATAATTGGTCCTACCTAGGGGGAAGAAAAGAAGAAAGAAACTACACAGACTGACTGAATGACCACTGAAGGGTGCTTCCAGAGTAATAGCTGGCTTCTGGCAATGCTCCTGTTCATGTGACATTGTTTGAAAAACCTTTTATGTTACCCAGGGATGTCTCCTACCTTAAGCCTTTAAAAGGTCATTCTTGAAAAGGAGGAATATTGATTAGTTAGTGGGCTGAATCTTTAATCTTAATGTCTATGTTGTGATAAAAAAAAAAAAAAAAAAAGTATGCTAAAGGACTTTAAATAAATGAAAATGTGAGAAATGTGAAAGATTTAATTTTCTGAATCCTATTATCTACAGGTATACCAAACTGCTAATAGCAAACTTTGCCCTTGTTACATTATTTAAATACTTTTCTTGTGAGTTAGAACTCACTGTCTTTAGTTTGAATCTTCCTTGTGTACAAAATCTTCTAAATCTGTCAGATTAGTGCTTTTACCTTGAGATGGCTGCATTGGCAGGGGAGTCCATTCTAACTCCATTTAGTGCAGCTCATCAGCTATTAATATAATGCCTTTGTTCTGGAGACTAATTCCAGAGTGGCTTTGGTTTTGTCCATTTTCACTTAGCTTAAACTGACTTGAACAAGTGAACTCAATTTTAATGTGAATGCTATGTAAAGGGAGAAAATAATCTTAACAAGTATAAAGAATGATGCTTCTGGAAGGTTTAATATGTTATTTTAAAAGGGATGTTTGATCAATCCTTTGAATGACATTCATTATATGTTGCTCCTCTGAAGTTAACAAACTCCAAGGTAAGTAGAAAACATCTGACAAATCTTAGCTCTTTTCCTTTATATAATTTGTTTGTATTTTACACTTATTTTACAAGTAGCTTGATTGGCAAAACAAGACTTGGGTTTTTGCGTCCTATCTGTATAACTTTTTCAATTTCCCTACTCTCCTTGGTGTTATTTCTCAGTTTCTTCTGCTGTAGTGAAAATGCCAGGGTGAAAGCTGTGAACAGCTTTACCTCACACTACAGATAATGAACTCATGGAAAAGTATCGAGAATTGGCATTCCACCTCCTTGGCAGTGTATCGTCATCACTGTTGAACTGATGGAGATCAGGAAGAAAGAGGGGCTGATATCTTATGTTCCAGCACACTCTTCAAGGGCAGTCAGCTGGCTAGGGGGTTACTGTCTTTCTGCATCCTTGTAAGATAGATGCTGAACTGAGCTAGGCGTTGCACCATGTCTGTACCAAGACTGAGAGCAGGCTGTGCTCTTTCAGTCTTGGACTGGTAAAAGAGAAGAGAGCAGGTCTATTGCAATGAACTAAGTTGAAAGGAACTGGGTTGTGGTGGCAAGAAGCAGTTTTTTGTTCCAGAGTCACACAAGGACCAGGTATCCTGATGGCACTTTAAATAAATCAGCTCTTCAGGGACTTTAGTGCTGGTAGGAAGTGTGTGTCAAACATGTGCTGGGAATTAAGGTGAAAAGTGAGTCTGGGGTGGAGGGCTGGCTAGGGATGTCTAATTAGTTCAGCAGGTGAGGGTTTGGAAGAAAAAAAACATGCAAGTGTGCTCTAAAACTGCCACGTAAGAGGACAGTTTAGCTTCTACACATTTGGCAGATTAGAGATGGAAGTTAAGATGAAGCATTCATGTAGAGGGGCAACCACAAACATTTTAGAAAGATTTCATGCTCACAGAAGGGAAGGTAGGACTAAAAGAAAGGAAAGCTGGACAGCTGCTATAGTAGGGAAATCTCTACCTACAATACATTCCAAATACAGCTCAGCATATGTATCTATTTTGCTTTTCTGTTCTATGGGAGAAGGCAAGATACAGTCAGAATAAGCATTAGCAGCAGAGGTAATGTTTCTCAGTGGGTCCTTATTTTCCTTGCTGTTTTAACCTCCTCTTTCTGAGGTTAGATGTACGTTGTACCTAAAATGTTCAGGAATGGAAAATATCGGAATGAGCGTCCCTACAGGTGAGTTAGTGCCTTTCTAATTAGCCAGTAGATGTCATTGCAAGACTGAGCCTCTTCGTCCAGGAGCTCTAGCACCCTTCCCTAATCCTTCACATCCTTGTCAGCTCATGACTGGCAGAAACTACATTGCAGCACTAGAGCATGTATTTTCTGGCTGGCAGCACATGTAAGCTAAAAAAGTGGTTCAAAGTCATTGTACACAGGAAGTGCCACTTGCTGAAACACCTTTCCGATGAACCAATTCTTCTTGAGCTCTGCTGGAAGCACTTAAGAAGTGTTTGAAAGACTTTGCAATAGAGGAAGGTAACAATCATGCCCATAGGAATTAGGAAATGGCAGGGACAATGTACTCAGTAACATAAAATTGTGCCTTATAAGCAAGGCTGCAAATATTCCATATACCTTCAGCTGCAGAATCTAGCCTGTATATTATATTTCAGAATGTAAGGGTATGATCTGCAAAAGCCTCCAGTATTAAACTAATTCTGTCCTTGCTGAATAGGAAAAGAAATTTAGCAATTGATCTTATCAGGGAGTGTCTGGGATCAGGACAGGGAGGAAGAAGAATTTAAAAAAAAAAATAAAAAATTAATCTTCTTCTGAATTTTTAATTTCAAGAATGCATCCTTATCACCAAGAACAGTGTTTTAAGAATGAGTTCCTAAATGTATATGTCTTATAATAGTGCAAGTAGGGTAGAGCCATGAGGTAGTCATCTGGCCTCTAGTTGCCCCTTCACAGCAATGCAGGTTTTCCATAGATCCGAAATGGTACCTGCCAGTCTGTACTGACATCTGGTTTCCATAACCATCTTAAATTGCACTAGATGCCAGTGCTTACCACATCAATATGGTATCTTTTTCTTCTGAAATCTGTAAGCATGCTGTAGCAGTTAGCATATGTCTGACCTTGCCCATATATGCATCTCAGTAAGTTAACACTGAGGCCCTCTCAGACAATCATCACAGAAGCAGCTGTGGGGGTTTAAGATATCATTGTCCTTCAGCTGTTCATTACTAAACCTCTGTTGAAGGCTGCAACCTTACAGAAGAGACAACAGAACACCATCTTTCTCTGTTTCAACAAAATGCTACCTGAGTTAATTTAACTTGCCGATGAAGGGGGTTTAAACTAAGCTGGCTAATTTAAACAGATGGGAGAGGTTCATGAGATCTATTCCTTTCCATTGCTAGAGGGATGATAGCCTCCAGCAGAAAAGAAACATGCAGCCAAAGTATATTAGCTTATAATACCATTTAATTAATTTCCTTAGTTAATTTCTTGCTGCAGCCTAAACCTGAATATAACAATTTTGATAGCTGCAGTGATAGAGCCTAAACCTGAATATAACAATTTTGATAGCTGCAGTGATAGAGCTGCAGTGATACTCTTCTTCATATGCTCGCTACAGTAATTTAAAGTATTGCCGCCATCCAAGACTAACTAGGCACCAAAATCTCTGGCTTGCCATTTGCTCATCTCAGGATTCCCAGCTGCTCCTGTCTGATAGATAGTGGAGTGTTACTTCAGTGCCCTGAAACCAGAAATGCAGATGCAACATTAAATACTCTGCATTTTGCATCATAGCTGTATAAAACAGGAATTGTATTGATTCTCACCAGAGTTTGCTTGAACTCAGGAAACTCTTCAAGACTTTTGACATGTAGCTGCATCAGGTGTGGAAGTTGCATCTGTCTGTAGTAATTCGGGACCTGCCTACAACATTTGAGTTCAGTTTCCCTAAGAGTGTGCAGTGGTTTACTTACTGACATTTGTCCGTGACAAGTCCCATGGAGAGCTGCCAGAGACATTCTGGCTCAGAGAGAGAAACCCTTCCGATAGCTTTCTGGCATGAATGCTTGGCCAGCTTTGCCAGCACAGGAATTTCCTTCTCTCCATGTTCATTTCGTACTTCTCTGCTCTGTGATGCCAGTCGTTCCCTTCACAAGAGGGCAAGGACTTAAAAGCTATCCAGGCTACAGTAGTGAGATGACTCTTTGTGTACTACCACTGTTATTTGAGGCAATCTGAGAATGGTCTAAGACTAGTGTTGCACAAAGAACAACTTAGCAAGAGGAAGCAAAGTATCCTGGTAGGGGGAAAGTATCAGTTGCAAAGGAGAACTCACTGTAGCAGTAGAGAGCACAGCTTGTATAAATGCTGCAATAAAGCAGGAACTTACTGGTTACTTGCTGTAAATGGCTTTCGTGGTGCTCTTTCTTCCAGATCTTTCGTCTGCTTGATAACAAGATACTGGTGATAATTCTTTCTCAAGTATAAAAACAAAGGGTTTGTGTCATAATCTCTCTGTAGTTTTTTGCAGGGACTCTGTTTTCATTACTAGATCATAAAGAGACCAATTTTGACATCATTACTGAAAGTTTGCAAAGTCCATATTGATTTTAGTGCCTGAGTTGACTGTTTGGTACTGAATGTACAAATATGGGCAACAAATCTTTTTCAAGTGCAGGTTTTTGCAATTGAAGCTGTCACTTTGAGAAATGTGATAAGATTTCAAGGCCAATTGTGACACATGCTTTGTTAAATGGAAGCATGCATGACACAGTAAAGCATCCAGCCTAAAGTTTTGTTGTCGGTTTCTTCAGCATGTAAAACTGCTTCATGACCATTTTGCAAGACACATAGTATTTGCATACTGCATTTAGTTTCACTTATCAACCAAATCAAGTCAACTGGTCTCTTTCCTTCCCTTGTTTTATGCCTGCAGTTGGATAAGGAGTGCACACATCTTTCCTTTGGTGAAATCATGCAACTGTCAGCACAAGACAAGTTTGAGTGTGGAACAGAGACTGCATTTTAGGATCATTTTTCTGGCCAAGGATTAATGCAATAATCTACTATTAAATAGGGATGGGTATCTGAAAGTTTACAGATTACATGATTTTGAAAACCCATCAAGAGAATTAAAAGGATTTACATCTGAACGTATGGTATTCAGCTGACTTGAAATAAGAATGGAAGAATTGTTAAACCTACAGAAATGTAGTCTAGACTACGAAAGAGTTTTAAAACCACAGAGGCCTAATAGAAAGCTCATGCAGAAATTTGTGGAACTTCATTTTTTAAAACTGAGTATATTGGCAGCTGTCTGTGCTGTCGGTAGTACTTTATATTCAGACTTTTTATTGAGAATCAAAGTTAACATTTATAGGTCTTATTGTAAAGTTGTTAGGTTTAGGAAGCTGGCTTGATGGATGAACTGTCAACTTCATTTACTTAAGATGTGAGCTTTTGGAGATGGCAAAGAGAATGTGTTCCTGATAAAGCACAGAGCAGAGAAACAGTCCTACAGAACACGTCGGGACATGAGTGATGGTGTGGCTATTCTCTTCTATGTTGGTTCTTACTGCACTCCTCCTACACCCTTCCTATAGTATCCAAACACCTTTCCGTAGTACATGAACAAACATGATTAGCATCTGTCACAAAATGTTCTTTCTTTCATCCTCTCCTTGGGGCAGAATTATGTGTGCAGTGTAACTTGGCACTTTTTTTTTTTTTTTTTAATGTATATGTTACTTTTTTGTTAAAGAGAAATCAAAGGTGTATGCTCTGACTCAGATTGGAAGATTAGTGGTGGTTCTCCATTCCCGGGGGAGTTAATTTCATAACCTCAGCCTAGCTCCCAAGCAAGCTACGTTTCCTGCTCAGACAAGCTTTACCTTCAGGAGAAAAAAAAAATAAATCTGTTATGCCTAAGGAGTATTGAGTTGAACTGGAGCTTTAAGCAGTTTTAAATATGCTCAGTCCACAGTAATGAGCCCCTTGAAGGACTGGTTTTTGGTTTAAACTTAAGTCAGAGTTCAGTACAAAGTAATCAGAAAGAGTGTTTAGCAAAAGACTGGACAAACCCCTTAAAGTTTCTGTTGGTCAGATGGATGGGAGGTTTGCTATTATTTGGCATTCGCTGTAGGTTGAAGAACACTTGTTAAAGATGGATCACATCACTGTGACCATGAGAAAACTAACAAAAACAAGTATAACCATTTTTTCTGTAATTACAGATAAAAGAAATGCCTTGCTCAGTGACATAATCCTTCCTTTTGGCTTCAGACATAAAACAATCCAAGTTGTTTCTGAGGAAACCTATTATTGATGCATCAATTAAGTCTTTTGTACCTGTTACAATCATCAACATCAGAAGCAGAACAAGTGCACATTCATTTTTCAAAGCTAGATATCTTAGACACGATTAAATTTAGATTCAGTCCTGGCCGACCATAGAACCTAATTTAAAGCTTGCACTTACAGTGCAGTTTCTATGGTTAAAGCACATGCTCTCAAATGTCCAATGCAACATGCGCTTCCACTTTCTTTAGAGATACCACCTCTTGTGCAGTGATGCCTACAAACAGTGCTTACTACCATCTGCTTGCTCATAATAATTCCCTGTTCCATTCCTTCAGCATGAAAACCTGTCACCTGATTTAGAGGAATTTTTAAGACAGGTATGTTGTGTTACATACTAAATATATCTGTCTCCAAAGACAGGCTGGTTAGTGTAGAGATTTAACTCTGAATTAGATGGGGAGATTGCCATTCATGATTTCATAGTCATAAATGGACAAATTTTCAGGCTTGATTGCTATTGTCTGCTGGTATCCATAAAATTAAGAAGGATGACATTAGATAACTTTTCACTCACTGAACATGCAAGGAAAGCTATTTTGCATATACAGTCTGTTCTTAAAAAACAGATATTCAGGAACATAAACTATATTTGAAAGTATACTCAAGAACATTTCAACTACAAAGCTTTTCACTTCTGTTGCACAGCTGCAGTTTTGAGAGATGCCTGTTGTATTGTAGAGGTAGGGCTTGCTTTAGTGGTGACAATTTCTGCAGAAAAAAAAATAAAAAGAGAAAGAAAAAGAAGTATTTTCTTTTGTCCTCTATTGATATCTAGCAGTCACAGGGATGTTACTGGAGAGAAATATTGTATATCCTAGGGGGAAAGCAAAAAAGGTTTGACTAGCTGCTCAGCCTACTATTCTGTTTGTCCCAGAACTGACATATCGCCTACAGTGATTTTACATCAGCACATTTTTTATTCATTAGTCTGCTTATCAATTAGCCAGTCAGCCCCCAACCTGTATTTTTGCCTGGGGTAATTCCTCTCCAGGGGCAGGACTTGGTTGAAATTTATTTGCTTTCTGTCAGCCTGTTTCTGTAGCTTGTCAAAGTGCCTCTGAATAGCATCAACTGATCTGATAAATCAGCCACTCCTCCCAGTTCTGTATAACTGCAAACTTAGTGAGGCTACACTTTGTCCCAGCCCCCAGGTCTTTAATTATCAAGGTTAAAGGGTATTTGCCCCAGTATTAATGTTCCCTTGGGGTACACCATTTGTGACTGGCCTCCAGCTGGACTTCATGCAGCTGATCATAACTTTAAACCCAGTTATTCACCCAGGTTTATCGCCTGCTTATCTAAGTCTGTAATTCTGCAAGCATCATTTCATCTTCATAGCTCCATACTTATCCTCCCTGTCACCTGTCACCTTCTTGTCCTTCATGTGTTTGGAATAGGTTTCAAGGGTTATTTGTTCCATCACCTTCCTACTGATAAAAGAGAGGTTGACCTGCCAGCAGTTCTCCGCATCCTCCATTTTATGCTTCTTGAAGATAGGCATGATTTTCTCATGTAGACTGAAATTCTGCTTGAAAATACATTAAAGCAAATTAGAAAATGATGATGAGAAAGCAAACTGAAGCGAAGTTACTCAATACTGCTAAAAGCACATTAATGTCACTATAGCAAAAAATCTCTCTCAACTTCTTTGTACCATTAGGTTAACACTCACCTGATCTCCTTCTACAATAAGGTAACCCATCTGGTTGAAAAGGGAAAGGCTGTAGACATAGTCTGTTTGTGTGGACATGGTCTGTTTGGCACTGTCTAACTTTCCTGGAAAAACTGGCTGCTCATGGCCTGGATAGGTAGATTCTTCGCTGAGTTGGAAACTGGCTGGATGGCCAAGCCCAAAGAGTGGTGTAAATGGCATCACATCTAGTTGGTGACTGGTCACTGGTGGTGTCCTTTGGGGCTTGATGTTAGAGCCAG
>JBCJKH010033213.1:0-10038 GCA_039877255.1 Loriculus beryllinus
AGGATACATATTTTCAGTGAGGAAAAACAGAACTCACTAAGACCAATCAATAAACGAACTGAATTCAGGTCATCTATCACTTTTGTTAGATTTGGTTCAGTACCAGAAGGATTATGAGAATGACGATGTTACCCTTTCATACTGAGAAGACTCTCAACCTTTGCTACTTTCCCCCAACCATGTGTGTCTGCAGAACTCTGAAAGAGAAAAGTGACAACCCTTAAGAAAATAATGTGTATGGTAGGTACCAGATTTCTAAGCACTCTTAGATTGGCAAAATTTAAAAGCTTACCTAGAACAAGTCAAGGCACTTTTTAACCCCATATATTTCATATTTGTTTAAAAAAAAGTGTTGAAAATAATTTTTCTTTTATCTTTAAAACACATAGATTTTAACAGCTTTCCTCAAGCTTTACACAACCTTGTGAAAAATCGTCTTCAAGATAGGTGGATGCTATTAGCAAGAAATTTCAACTAGAATGCATAAACAACACCAAAGCACCCAGTGACACCTACATGGAAATACTTTGTGACACTGAGTCTGCCACATGCATTCAGCATTTATGTTTTTTACACCAGTTCAGCTGGAAGGGTTAAACATAAATTTACATCTTTTTCTGCTAGATCTGCTAGTCCAACAGCTAAGCTGGAATTTTGGAGACTTGTGGCATCTAAATGTTGTCACAAGTATCTTGAACAACATATTCTCTCAGTGCGTCAAACTAGAAACTTCCTGAGTACACCATGAAGGCTGAGGTTAAATAGCACTTAACAGAGGTTTAAGGGGGGAAAAGAAGACAGTGTAATGCCAACCCCACTGCTGTTAATATAGATCATATTATGAAAATTATTATTAGTATATTTTTCTGTGGCTGGACATTAAAGCATAAAAACCAACAGACAACAGATCAATACATTTCTCACTACATTCTAGGACTGCAAAAATCCTCAAAAAATCAAGATAATATGATATGTGTTTTAAAGTTAGTGGTTTCTGAATGACAGCTGAAGCATTCATATTTATTTCTATACAACTTTTCTTTGCTTCTCTCTCCTTTACTTTCCTCTTCTTTTTTTCTTTCCATATCTCTAGAAAGAAAAATCCTATTGCTTTACGAGAAGATTAATAGTAGAGTTTATTCAACAAGGTTATGGAATATAGATTTCCTTTGGCTTACTCTTCATCCATAGACACTAGAGAGGGATAATACCTGCTGAAATATGTAACACTAGATTTTGTGAATACAAGGTCTTAAGAAGCTAGAATATTGCTCATTCTAAGCCACTGAATTCTCATAAATCAGCCAGCGGTCATTTGAAGGCTTGCTTTTGCATAGTAGCATTGCATGAGTGTTTACAAAGTAGTTTTATTGTGAGCATTAAAATTACTATATGATAAAACAATATATTAATATATAATTAAAAGGCTTTTATTTGATAATTTTTTATTTAAAAATAATTGAGCACATAACCATACAAAAATTCCTTTTAGAGATAAATTTATTCAGTATTTACTTTTTTTCCAAGAGGGTATTTGAGATATCCCTTGTTGATGTTGAATAAAGCTGCATAGGTACACACTAACGAATTATAAATGGTGGGGTTTTTACAGGGAGCATAGTTCAGTGTGTTGTTCAAATAACCTGAGGCACTAACTGGACTTCATTAGGCTTCATGAAGCTTAGTATCCTCTCCTGCATTTGCTACCTAAAAAGATGTGATAATCTTTATCATCGTACAGAATGGTGAATGAGGTACACTGCTATGAGTGAAGGAAGCAAGTGTTGGAGCAAAGGTGCAAGAGACACTGCTGGTGTTCAACTTTGCAATTCTGTCTGTAGTCCTCCTTCTGAAATATCAACTCCAGTGTCTTCTAATCCAACAGAAGCAGTTCACCAATCTTTTCTTGTCAACATCAAGTCTTCCATGTTGTAAAAAATACATATTGTGGAGACTTTTCACTCCCATGTGTATTTCAAGTGAAGCATCCCTTCCTGCTAGCTCTTTCAACCCTTTGGTTTTGTCTCTCACTTCACAGTGTTAGGATGCCCTGAGACAGTATCAATAGCTGGCCCAGAATGTTTGTGACAATTCATTCCTGGTGAAAAAAAGAACCAAAAGGACCAACTACAGAACCCCCTGGCTCCAGTCACCTGTTTTTTCAGGGAAAAGGCTTGGCCAGGAAACACTTCAACCTCCCTGCTAACAGCTAGTGCTTACAGTTGGTTTTCGGTCATACTTTGAGCTGGGCAGGGTCTGACCACAGCTGAATAGGAGAGGTTAACTACATCCGTACCTTGCTCTGCACCAGAGACTGGGAGATTCAATGTAGCGAACACACTGTGGCAATGCTGCTCAATTTATTTAGCAGCAATACAATTTTCTTGTAACTTCTGTACTGCAATTTCCATGCGACTGCTTTATTTTCACCACCTTTGTCTCCAGTTTAGATACAGGCCACATGGTAATGTTCTACTGACTCCTGCTTTTGCCATGATAAACCCTTCTGCTGTTACAGGAACCAGAGCAAACAAAGATTATAAAACCCCTTTTCCTATTTAAATGCTCTGTTTCCAACAATATCCTAGCAATTTGTTATTTTGACCTTTGCACATATTTTCGCAGACTGGAGATGGGAGGAGGCCAGCCTGATATAGGTATAGGGAGACAGAGCCATAGTTATGCGCAGAGAGGGAGCAGATTTAAGTGTTAGTTCCCAGACATTCTACTTTTTTTTTTTTTTTTTTTTTTTAAGTAGAGAAATGTGTTTCTTTTTTAAAAAAATTATGTTGACTGTTAGGTGACAGCTGGATTCCACTTTGAAGGGGAGCTAGGGATCTTGTCCTTAATCCTCTACTTTGTAAAGAGTTTTGTGTATAAATAAATGTACCTGGTACTATCACAAGCCTCCAGACTATATTTTGGAAAACACTGGACAATGAGGTCTCATACAAACAAGAATGGAGTGAACAGAGGCTTGATCATAAGGGGAATGAGATGAAGATGGAGTGCAGCCCAGCTCTGGCACCATGAGAGCAGGAATAGTCACTGTGAGCAATGCATGGAGAACGGATTTAGTATCCTCAGCCACTTCTGTAAATTCATTCTTTCAAGCTGTAGTCCAAGAACTGAAGGCTGACAACTGAAGAATCAAGCCATGGCTTTGCTTGTACAAATTACATCCAGAGAACTGCTTATACACACACATGACTTTCATAACATGCCTATTAGCAGATCTAGATCTGTTCCAGGTTAAAAACACGTGCTAATGTACAGTTCCTCGGAAGTGATTTCCTTAGCTGCCTTAGAGAAATGGGACCTGAAGGGCAGGGCAGAGGGGAGTTTCCCTGTTGGAAAATATGCCCCATTCCAGGTGTGCAGATGAACTGGTGGAAGGGCAACTTCAACTTATGAATACACTGTGCTTCAGGCATCTGCTGGGGTTACTAGCACTAGTTCTTTCAGATCTGCTTCCAGTACCCCTGGTACTACTTGAAGAGTAAAGAGAATATTTCAATGAGCTGCCACAGACAACCACAGACTGTAGTTTTCGCAGCCAGAAGAATTTTAAGACAGTTATTTTTTGCCAGGTTAAATAGAGGGGCATGCTATCAGCAGAAGGCAATGTTTTTTAATGGTATGATATGGTATGATATGATTATATGATCTCCTCACAGCTTAACATGGTCAGCTGTAAGCATGGTGAGGTAGGCAGCTCCTGGAGGCAGCAGATAGCCCTGGACCCACTGTCTACTGTCCCCTTTCGTGGAGAGCCTGTACTGCTGAGGGCTGGTGCTCCATGTGCAAATAAGGGATCCTCCTACATAGGAGCAGTTTCCCAGAGAAGAAAACTATTTTGGGCAGAGCCACCAAAAAAAAAAAGTACTCAAGTCCCCTGTGTCCTCCCCTCAGATCTTTATTTAATTCTCCCTTTTCCCCCACTTCTCCCTCTCACTTCCACCACAAGAATTCCCACCCTGGTCCTGGTCCTGGCATCCCATTGATCTCTACAACCATTGAGAATCTCTGAGCCTACTTTAATCAAACAGAATTTTCCATCTCTCTTTCATGCTTCCTTTTAACCAAGCTCTACTATTTGGACATTAATGCCCTCACTGTTTTGACTTCAGATATGGCAGTGCTATTTTGCCACCCTGAACCCTGCCCTGGGGTGATTCTGGTTGTCACCACAGGCCTTAAGGGAATGGTATCGTGAAAAAGGCCAGGGTCCACAGAACATCACCTCCGCTGGTTAAGCAGAATCTTCCATTACTACATGCAAGGTTTGAAACAAAGCTTGGACATTGCAAAGCTAGTGTTGTAACTGAAGCAGATCTTTAATTACATCTCTTTGATCAGTTGTTCTTGATCCCACACATGACTGAGCAAGGTGAACACCTGGAACAAGAAAGAGAAGTTTTGCAAAGAAAGGGAATGGACTTTTCATTCGCCCTGTTTAGTATAGGAGAGAAATGGCTGCATTGGTTGGGCATTCACAAATCCTTATTCAAGCACATGCATTCAATAATCAGGTGGCTTGGATAGCACAATCCAAATGATCTGCCCAGCCTGGTCATCACATTTCCTGGCAATGACGTTCTGGCTGTCACAAATTATGATATGTTATTGTCTATTTATTGTCTATCTTTTCAAGGATAAAAATATTCCTCCTAGAAAAGGCATAACATATGATATGATAAACTGCGCAGTTATGAAAGTTTACAACCCATTGCTATTAATAAGTGGGGTGGGCAGCGTCCCTTATATCAGAACATCCGCCTTTGAAATACAAAGTAACCGCAACACATGATCTGTCAAAAACTATCATGATGATAAACAATCGGGTGTTCTCCAAAATAAATAAATAAACACTGCCAAAGAAATTATTTGCATATTTTTCTCTCTCCCCAACCAGTGCTTGAAAAATGTCCTCATTCAATGTGCTTGCTCAACCACGCAGCTGCCAGCTGTGCCTCCTTCCTTCTGCAGTAGTCACATGTTACACGGTTTGTGATACCGAGTCCATATTGCTGCAGAAACCTAAGCCATCAAATACAACTCTCTCTGGTCCTTTAGAATTTGTGTGGAATTATGATTTCAGCACTGCAACTAAAATTTGACATTCAGTTGAAGACTCTGGCATTCAGGAAACCAAGACAGACAGAGTACATGCAAAAATGTCCAGACACTAAGAGACATCTCCAGCAATCCTCATGTAATTAACATAAATCTGGGCTGCCAAAAGTACTAACAGCACTTGAAGCAGCTTTGAAATCCCAAGTGCATGACTTCTAAATTTAGAGCTCTGTTCTTACTATATTCTGTTATGCACATGTTTAGATTTCTGTTGATTGTTTGCAGAAGAAAAAGAATGTAAAGGTTACTTGTTTTGAGTGAAACCGTGGCCTACAACTGCAACTCAGTATTGGGGGATGAAGAAAAACTACCTTGCCAATGCAGGAATTTAGGGTGGCATTGTGATTCACACGGAGCTCAGAACTGAGGCAGCTGCTCTGCTCTTAAAGAGGGTGAGGCTGGCGATGGTGATAGCGATAGTGGTGTTTGCTTGCATACACAGTCTGCCTCTTTCCCTGTGCCTTGCCTTTTGCAGATGCTAAAAGAAATGGTAGGTCCACACAGCTGTCACACTCCCTGACTGTGAGATCATGACCATAGCTGGCCCTGTTTGAATGGCACAGATATGGGAGATAAAATTAGAGCACGGTGTAGTGGAACTACAGAACATTGAAAGGGGCACTGAACAGAAACACAGATCTCAAATATGGAAGAAAAAGGTAAGGACTAACATGGATATTTTTCTTGTTCAGGAGCGTCACCATTCCAGTTCTGGTACTCAATAGATATCCTGATGTTTCACATCCCCCTTAACATGTAACAGACAGCTAGACTTGGCTACAATTCAGTTGTTTGGCACTACCTAATTATCCATAAGGTCTGAATTTTTAATCTGTGTATTTGTTACAAGGCTTCTTCTTCAGCAATTCCCCTCAGACATTTCTCACATGGGTTTTTAAGCCACGTCTGTACCATTACATAGCTGATAGAAGGGGCATAGATCCTACTCCTGTTATTTCACCTTTTTTCTGGGGGGGAGGGGGGGCAGAGACGGTATTTCCTGTGTGGAAGGAGATCAATAAAATATTATACTATGTATCTATTTTCTAAAAGCTAAATCTTTTTGCTTTCTTTAATGTGCGCTTTTACATGTTCTTCTGTAATGCTGTGTTTTTTCTTTCTAATTATCCATGCTTTTACACCATTATGAGTCCTGAGATTTTTTTTTAAAAGAAAAAAAAACTTAATAATTCTTTTGTAGCTCTATTAACTCCATAAAATGTATTTTGATTGGAAAATGCAATTGGAATTATTGGTCAACATTATTAAGTTTCTCCCTTTTCTCTGTTTCTTTGGAGCAATTCTATCAAAACTGTCTCCTTTTCTCAGCAACCTGAAAAATATGCTTTCTAAAGTTTAAAGTCTTTTTATACCACCATCTCTTCCTTTTCTTTGTAAATAATTTTAGCAGCAGTCTAAAGGAGAAAGACCATATACGTAGTGGACTGCACAGATATTACGGAAAGAGGCATATTGCATGATTCTAATGGATACCATCTCAGTAGTAGAGGGAATAATCTCTAGGTAAGGTATTAGGTTGCTGTTAATGTAACCATGAAGGCAGAGGGTGGTAACAGGATAATCCTAGTAGATATACTCAAGTGTTTAAACCAGTTTTATGGTATCCTTCACACGATAATGTAAGCAAAAGGGTTAGATAAGGAACACATTTTTAACCATTTGTATGTTAGTGAGAGGAGCCTAGACAATAAAAATAACAGCTGGAGATACTCTTTCCTGAAAGGGAAAATTCTGCATTTGGTACTGGAAATATGATAAGATGGCTGTTATGACTAAAATAGTCTTTTGTACTTCCAGTTTCTTCCATAAGGATAAAATGGGGAAAAAAGGCACAGACAGGGAATTCACATCAAAGACACTGTTAGTTGTTTCTGATAGCTCAGAATGGAAGGCAAATGTTATGGATGAAACATCTACATAGCACAAAAAAAAAAAAAAAAAAAGAAATACTGGCCTGTTTGTAGAATCCACAATAGAAAACCTACTCAGTATATAACAGCTTGTACTGGTTTTTAACATCTGCCCATAATGTGTAACAAAGCTAAAAATTTTAATAGGGGTGACTTCATCCTGGAAGATGCTTGCTCATCATCTCATGCATCACAAATTTTCCAGAATTTCTAAAAATAATGAATGGCAATATCTTTATGCAAAAACTCTTGAACTCAAAAAGATTACTCAGATTTTGATCTTATTTAAATGAACTAACAGGTAATTGCTACCATAAAGGAACTAGTTTTCTAGGTATAGACAGAATGACCTCATCGCATTTACCTTTTGCCGAGAGAACGTCACCAAACTATGTACATATATATATGTGAAGTTGGTGAAGCCTAAGTTTTGGTGTATTGTACACTGAAACAGTCATTAGTATATCACATATTTAAAGTGTTAAGCACTGGCAAAATACGGGAACTATCGAAAAAAAAAATCCTGGATAGCCACAAGCACGGTTCACAAATGAATTATACTCAGCAAGAAGCTATCGTAGTTGAAAGAAGATTGAAAACAAAATAGAGTATAAAATATTAATATAAAACCTGAGTAAATAACTAAATATTATAAGCTACAAGTCGAAATACACTCAGCAAGAAGAAAGGACTGTATGTCCAAAAGCTTGTCTGTTTTTTTCCAGTTACATCTGTTAATTTAGTAAAAAGGTCCCCTCTCCCTGCGAAATTTGCACTAAATATATCCTCAAATAACCATGGCTACAACAATACATAGTAACAAAAGGAATTTAAATGCAGAGGACAAAATAAAACCCTAGGTTATGTATGCTTATTCTAGACTGCAAGCTGTAGCTACACACATATGTTCCATTGGTATTTTCCGGATTATCATTTTAACAGCACTATACCAAACGCATCAAAGTGCCAGGTACTGAGTGTTTACCACCTTCAAAGGATAGCACATGAGAAGACATATGCTAAAATGGTGTAGTTTCAAGTTAACAAATCTTATGAAAATACTTTACATGCAAAAGCCTAGTAGAAACTGATTACAGACTTTTGAACAATCACTATTCTGGTTTAGTCAATATATGAAAAATGTGGAATTTTCAAGGTATTGAAATATTTTCTGTACCAATACAATTCTGACAGAAGGTTTACCCAACTTGGTTTAACTAAATTTAGGATTCTATTTACAGATCAGCTCTGATGAAAGAATTGTTGCCAAACAAATATTTTCAGCAAGATTACAAGTTTAATCACTGTGTGCCACCATAATAGACATGAATTTCTCCAGAATGTAAGACACTTCAAAATGGACAGAGACTAAATATATCAAGTTAAAACTAGTTCACTAAAAGATCTCAGACGAGGTAGTCTTGTTTCTAAGGGAGTCTTTTAAGGATTTCTTTTTATCATATGGCAAATCATCTAAAGATGGTAAAAAATCTTTGTTAATAAGTTTTGTATATAATGCAATGGTTAGTGATGTAGAAAATGAAAAGAATCATCAAGAATGACTCAAATAATCTGCTTAAAATACCACAGCTCACCTTCCACCCCCCAACCCCCAAATCATTTAGTAAAATGCATATATTACCAAGTAATATACCTGGGAATAATGTAAAAATTATGCCTACAGGCCAAAAGGCTCTGTTTAGAAAACTATGTCAAACAGATCCATTTAAAGGTACTGGGGGTTAACCACCTCACCTACCAGTGCAATTCTAGGACAAAAAACAAAGAGTTGATGTAATCCACAAAATTCTAAGCCAAGAAAAATCAAGTGGAAGCAGAGAGGTGGTCTCACTTCTGTACACTATCTTAATTGTCAAATCCTAGCTATGAGGCTAGTTAAACAGGACTCTTAAGTCAAAAATATGCACTGCCAGGGCCCTCCACACAGACCACAGGTACAGATGGGCTTGTTCCAGGGGTAACCCAGTCGAAGGAGCCAGGCTCCACTGGCGTGGGCGATCCCATGACATCTTCTGACCAGGCAGTGATTTAACAGGGCTTTGCTTGCCTCATGACAATGGTGCCAGGAGTTAGTGGAGAAATCTCCCTCCAGCCAGTGATGCAGTGGTCTTCTGATGTCTGCTGCAACATGCAGGTTAACATCCCTAAAACCTGAAATGTCTAAATCTAACTAGTTGACTTGGTAGAGGGATTTTATTAGAAGCACCTGAGTCACTTCTGGCAGTGACAGTTCAGGTATTGGAGACAGCACAGCTGCAGCATGGAGCTGCCCTACCTGGACTACGTTAGCTGCACCACTTTCAGCACTGCTCCCAGCCTACTGCAGCTTTATTGCTTCCTGTAGCTGAGCTAATTTGTTC
The DNA here is from genome assembly GCA_039877255.1 of Loriculus beryllinus. Lineage (NCBI taxonomy): Eukaryota > Metazoa > Chordata > Aves > Psittaciformes > Psittacidae > Loriculus > Loriculus beryllinus. The sequence goes on from JBCJKH010033213.1 coordinate 9,449, forward strand.
AGAGGTAGCATGGGTATCTCTGTACAGCACTGCACTGTGTCATGTGCATATACTCTTTATGGTCTGTAATGCACGGGATAGCAAGCTAAGATGATCTAATAATCCTTTTTGGCCTTAAACCGCATGAAACCATCATCAGTCAGTTCCATTAATCTTTCATGAAGGAAAATAAAACACCTGAACATAGCAAGACAGTGAGATACAGCAGTAAAAATGTTGAAAATGTTTCTCAACTTCACCCTCCTCTCTCTCTAATTTTGCCATAAATTAGCAGCCCAGGACACCCATTGTCCATGGAGATACCAAGGTACTCTCAAACTTTTATCAGGCTGCTGCAGAGGACTTAGATCTGGCTTGCTACCTAGACAGTAGCAATTAGCACAGTTTTGGGGGAGGATAAGGAAAAGACAGTTGTACATAAAGAAGTCCAGCATGGTTATCAAAGCCACAGTAGCACAAGGATTTTTAGGCAACTCGTAGAACCACCATGTGAGATACTGTTATCCGTGCAGCCCATGCTATTTTCATGAGCATGAGACCTTGATTTAAGCCACCTTGGACTTACTCCCTGGTTTTTAATGTCTCATATA
>JBCJKH010033215.1:0-22557 GCA_039877255.1 Loriculus beryllinus
ACTCTTTCAAATCCTAGCTATAAACTCATTTCTGCTACATCTTCCACCACCAAGGAAGGTACAAGGTAATTTTTTTCTAATAATTACCCACTAATAATTTTTATATGCAAGGATCAGGGCATTACACACTTTTAATGAGCAAATGCATGGAAACCTCTACAGCCACCTCCTGTAATATCATTAAATACTCACCTCTTATAACGGTCACCTGCCCTCTGCTTCAAAGTGTGCACTCTTTGAGGCTAACTCAGTGTTGCTGTTTGCTTTGTGAGATGCCTGGCAGAGACATCTGAGCAATGGAGAATGAAAACATCAAGAGAGCATCTTCACCATGTATCCCAAATTAGCTGGAGAGTTATCTGAAGGTTATTCTGAATGCTAACAGTGGTGGCACACAGATCACCTACAGCCAAGGAACTAGAAACTGAAAAGATGCTACCCCTCTTGACTTAACAGTAAAAGCAGATTGTAGAATATTATACAGGTAAAAAGTAATCTTAAGACACCTGCTTTGAAACTGAAGGGAATCTTTATAATCAAACATTTATAGCATTAAATATAATGTAGTATTAACAAAGAAGTCATATTACCAAGAGCTGAAATAACCTGAAGTATTTAGCTGGAGTACTCTCATGGGGAGAAAAACCACTGTTTAGTAGTTTTCTTCCACTGTTTTCACTGCTCCTTATTTCAGCTTATAAGGAGCCTAGTCTTTCCTGTGACTACAGATGCACAAACAACAAGAACACGTTCCACTAAGTGCTGCATGCCAAAACCTACATGCAATTAAGCTTGACCAAACAGTTTCTAGGAGCTTGAACATATTTGCCTTCCTGACAAAAATTCTGCAAACAAAAGCTCTTTCTGTACGGATGGTATGCATGTCTTTGGTACATGTCCATCAAAAAATTCCTTCTCCAGAAGATAAAAGTGATCCTGCCTTTCTCTCTCTGAGTGATCAGACAGCAATAAGTCATTTTTACAATGGAAGCCACACAAACACATTCCAAGAGACAAGAGGCAACAAGATACAAGAAAAAATTTCCAGCATTCACTGTTCCCCCACCTGTCCTGAAACAGAATTAAGCTGAGAAAGAAACTTTCATAGAGTAACAAAATCATTTAGGTTGGGAAAGACCTTGAAGATCCTAGAGTCCAACTGTACCACCAAGTCCACCACTAAACCACAACTACATACCTTTTAAGATAACTCCAGCGATGGTCACTCCACCATCGAGCAGCCTGTTCCAATGCTTGACAACTCTTTTGGGGAAGAATTTTCTCCTAATTGTCAATCTAAAACTCCCCTGGCACTACACGAGGCCATTTCTTCTTGTCCTATTACTTGGGAGAAAAGACTGACCCTCCACCTCACTACAGCCTCCTTTCAAGTAATTGTGGAGTGCAATAAGATCCCCCCTGAGCCTTCTCCAGACTAAACACCCTCAGTTCCCTCAGCGATTCCTCATCAGACCTATTCTCCAGACCCTTCACCAGCTTTGCTGTCCTTTCCTGCACCCACTCCAGCACCTCAAAGTCTCCCTTGTGGTGAGATTTTCAGAACTGAACACAGGATTCGAGGTGCAGCCTCACCAGTGCAGAGTACAAGGGAATGATCACTGCCCTGGCCCTGCTGGCTATGCTGTTTCTGATACAAGACAGGATGCTGTTGGCCTTCTTGGCTGCCTGGGCACAAGCTAGCTCATGTTCAGCAGACATCAATCAGCACCCCCAGGTTCTTTTTCAAGAGCAGCTTTCCAGCCACTTTTTCCCAAGCCTGTAGTGTTGCAAGGGGTTGTTGTGGTCCAAGTGCAGGACCTCATAAAACCTCGTAAAACTGACCTCAGTCCATAGATCCAGCCTGACCAGATTCGTCTGCAGAGCTGTCATAGCCTCCAGCAGATAAACACTCTCACTCGACTTCGTGTCTTCTGCAAACTTACTGAGGGTGCACCTTGCCCAGCTTCCCCCCTTCTCTGCTGCTTCACTGCAGAGTCCTATTGTGCAAATACACTTTCTGAGAAAACCAATAAGCACCAGTGCTTCACTCTGGCTTTCCTCCTGATAAAAAACTCATGCTGTCCATCAAAGAAAGGAAGTTTATCAAGCAACTTTGGAAAACATTTGATACAGCATAAGCATAGAGTACCTGCCTTAGTTTATTTTAAGTCTGAACCTGCACATTCTTCCAGTGCAGGCAAGCCAGGTGACGGGCTGATGTGTCCTCCTGGCTGGCTGGCAGCATGGTGCACAGCCGAGATCAGCTGCTGCGCACTCATTGCTCATGTGGTACCCAGGCTCAGACACATAGATTCACACTGTTGGATGCCACCTGTCCCTGCGTTTATAGATTTGAAATCTTATCTGATCAATAGAAGAATACCAAACAGAAAATAGAAGTAGCAATCTACAAAGGCAGTCACATCATTTTGGTGACGATCACCACCCTAGACTGACCATACCACCTGGATTACTGGAGATTTTTGTACTGGTTATTAAATATTAAACAGTTGGATGCATTCACAGGCAGTATTTGAGAAGACAACTAACTAAGGAACATGGTCACGGCTCAAAGAGAAGAATGCTTCAGAAAGAAAATGTTGTTTATAAAAGGAAAGTATCCTTTTCCAAGGTATTTTTTTTTTCCTCTTGAAGGAATGAAAACATCACAATGAAATGGCAAATACTAGTGAATCAGTCCATAAGTGAATTTTGTATGATTTCTCAACTGCACTCAACATTCAGTACAAGAGGCAAGCTCAGATTTCAAAGAATAACATGTTCTGCACAGAAAGAGCATTTTGCAGGACAAGCACAGCAGAGGAGTATCATTACTGAGGCATCTTACTCTGCACTTATTCAATCTGGGTGGGTGTGCCTTCTGCGTAACCATCTGATGTGTGATCTTGCAGTTACATCATCCGTGCCACAATCAGTAACAAAACCTCTTAAATTAACTGATCTTTTTAGAACGTAGATATTAAGTAATGATGCTGAATATAGTGTATGCAAATAGGCCAGATTATTTCAAGAGAACTCCAGCCACTCTTATTTATTCTTATGAAGCTTCTCCTAAAATTTCAAATGGCTTTGAATAATGTTAAATAAAATGTTAAATTTCTAGAAATTCATAATAATATTTTACCTGTTATTGCAAAACCTGGTCACTCATAATAGTAGTCAGATACTGGTCTATATTAAGAGACTTACCATTATTTTATTCATCTTTTCAGATACCTCTGCATACAATGTTCCACACCTGCTAAAGCTTAACAATGATAGATTGATTTAGCAAATCAAATGAATTGCTTCTATAAAATTTGCATTTGATTTTTTCCTTTTTTGCTTCTTAGAGAAGTTTATCATATTTAAAAGCAGCTTTCACTGGATGTGACCTTTTCAAAACCACACAGAAGAGCATCCAAAAGGGGCAAGATCAGAACTCTACCTAGCCCAGGATCCCATCCTCCCATCCAAACCCAAGTGGTTGCCTAAGGAAAGGTAAAATTAGAACAGGCAATAGATGCTTCTCCCTCAGGGACTTCCCAAGCTAGATGTGGTTTTCCCATATGAAGTAATTCTTAAGAGATCTCCCTTCTGTGAACGTCTCCTGTACCCCTTAGACTCAAGTAAACTTTAATCATCCACAGCATCTGTTGAGAAGGAAGCCAACTGCCCCTTCATTTGGTTCATTGATCACTCATGTAACATGGGACACAGTAACTAGCTGACCCACTTCATGCATGACACCTGCTGGGGGGGGGGGGGCCACACGTGCTGTTTACTTGGTTTAAGCTTACTGCTTTGTTCACCTCTCCTCTTCATCCATCATCCCTCTCAACACTTATGACTCCTAGCACGTTTAACTAAATGTGCAACAGAAGCTATTCCTGCTTTTGGTCACAGAAATGCCATGAGGATAAAGATATTCCAGTTCCACAGATTTAATTTTGGGGGAATCTGGGCAGGAGAAGTGAGAGGGTGAAGGAAGGAAAAGTGATCAAAGTCCAAAACTTCAGAAAGTATTTACACCACCACCCAATTCCAGATTAACCATAGCAGCACAATGATGCGCCATTGTTTTTCCAATTCCTAATACTTCTTAACAATGCTTGGGATTTTTTTCTGGGTGGATATTGGGGGGGATGTGTTCGTTTTGCTGTTGTTGTTGATTGTTTTCTTTTTTCTTTGTATTGGCACTGACAACAAATAGGTGCCTTCACAAATCTCTCAGAAAACTAGCTCCATTACCTCAAGTCTGAGCAGCATTAGGTGTTCCAGACCTCAGAATTTTATACACAAAATTTAAGTTGTTCTGATTTTCCTGTTCTTACTTAAGTAAGGTTTCCTTCTATCGTACACACAAAAAAGAACAATTCCTGAAAAATCAACCTACAAGCTACTATTAAAAGCTTTTTACTAGAGTAATTAACACTGGTAAATTTGGACAGATTAGGATTAGCTTGTGGAGTTGTACAGTAATTCCCTAACTGCACAGATCTGTGATGAAAATACACCATGACTCCAAGTCAAGTTATACATAAATATACTGTGCCTTCTGTTAACTCAGGCATTTTTAGCTAGCGCTTTGCCAAATATATCACTCACCCCAGAAAACCACCACAGCTGAGAGCATCTTACAAATATCAGGTCAGAGTTAAAAAGAATATATTATTGCACCATCAACCTGACAGGCATATTTCAGCATTTATTCACAGGGCACAAGTGGCTGTCTGTAATTTAATAGCCTCTGAAAAGCAGAAGTATTTTGAACTTGACCTCCCTTTCCCCGCCCCAGTTAAATATTTTATCATATAACGCATTGGAATCCACGTCAGTTGATGCATATCTGTATGTACTGGGTTCAAAGGTGTGTACATGTTTACATTTGCAGAACGTATTTTCCATAAGGGAAAGGAAAGAGGAAATATCATCCACATTAGTCAACCTTCTCACTCCAGTCCCAACAACTGGCTGCAGAAACCTCCAGAATTTTTCTTTCTGAGTCAGTTTCTGATACCACACTCCTCCCCCCCCCCGGCACAGACAGGAGCACAGAGAGGGTGCAGTCGATACGGCGGAGGGCAGGGCTGCCGGAGTACTGGCTCTACAGGAACCTCATGACATTCAACGAGGCAAAGTCCTAGTCCTATCCCAACCCCTGGATGGGCTTAACTTCTACAACGGCAGAGCAGGGTGGGGAGCTGGACTTTGAGGTCCTATTGGGCTAAACATCACCCAGCAGCAACCCCAGCAACGGGACAACAGCACTCAGGGCTGTACAAAATAAAGTATAGCCAGAAGGCTGATGGACTTGATCATGCCCCCTTTCCCCACGGCTCATTACACCATGTCCATACTGCTGCCATCTCCAGTTTGGTGTCCCCCAGTACGGGAAAGATGCTGATAAACTGGTAGAGGTCATGGGGATGGTCAGGGCTAGAGATCCTCAGCTTGATCATCCAGCTTCTTCAGCCTAGAGAGCAGTTCTCAGCTTGGCTTTCCTTCTGTTTGTTTTTTGGTTCTTTTTTTCCTTTTGTTTCTTAAAGACTACAGATCTCCATCATTTAAAAGACACATGAAAAGATCGAGTCTTTGTGTGGTTAAGCTTGGCAGCTATCCAGCAGTCTTCACTCTCTCTACCCCACCATTTATTGTCTTCCAGGGCAAGACATTGTTTCATTTAACTGGCTTCAGTAACAAGATGAAAAAGACCCTGTAACCCTCTTGACATGGATATGCGCTTTATAAAGACATTTGAATTTGTTAATGCATTATTAATTACATTCTGCAGTATCCACAGCAGGAAACTAGTTAATGCCATTTTGAAGGATACTATGAGCATTCTGATTAAGCAGTAGTAGCAATTAGAACTGAAATCTCTGAAAGCAATGTAACTATCAAAGCTCAGGAATAGAAATGGCCAAAAAGTACAGCTTCAGATGAAGTAGGTTCCACTGTTCAGCTTTAACTTCTCTATTTACAGAGCACAGTTAAATGACAAAGTCCTGTATCCATGGAAAACTTCAAGAAGTCAGCTTCCCCCAGTATTTAAATATAGGAGCTCTCCCTATTGAATTGCCTGCTCACAGAAAAGCTAACTGAACTTCAACAATTTAGATGTTAAGTGAAATGAAAAATAATACAATAGTGAACTTGCATACATGTTTCCGTACAATTGATATTAACGTAATACAACCTTATTCTTTTTAGAAGTCCTTCAACTTCCAAACTCAGATACCAGCACTTTTTTTTTTTTTTTGTATGGAAGAAAATAAAAAGTTACTAACAAAAAAAAAAAGCTTTTCTTTTGTAACTTGCTGTTAGTCACGCAAATTGCCTTCTCTTCTCTACTGCAGTGCTTTATAAACTGCATCTAATGCTGGGATGCTGTGGGATTGCTGCGCATGCTTAAAATTCATACAGGTGCCTAAGATTTAGCTGGATTCCCATGGGACTCCTAAAAGGTTAGAGACACTTCCTTTAGCACAAAGGAAAAGGACACGCACACAAAAAAATATTGCAAAGGCTTTTAGTAATGTTATTCCAGAGATACTTTGAAAATGTAATAGGATCAAAAATGAGGACTTTGAACAAAGCAAACAAACCTTTCAGCAGAAAGCTGCTGTAACCTCTTTCAGCAAATAATTCAGTTTTGTACCTTAACTGCTTGAATTCTACCATAAGCTACGGATCTGTGACACTGGAGGTAGCTGCACTGACAGCAATTCAGGTAACAGACACTACATGTGTTTTTTTCCAAATTACTTCAGACTCCTCATGTAGACTTGCAGGTACCAGTATACAATTCCAGAAGATTTTTATTCTTAAAGCAGAATCATCTTCACAAAATGAATAACTGGTAAATCAAACACTAGCAAAGGAATAATCCCATAAAGGAAATGTAACTTAAATCACTCAACAGAAAAAAAAATAAATAACAATCTCAACATTTCTTGTAATGATCACAAACTTCAAAAAGTAGCAGGATTAAACAGTACCACACCCAACACTATAGACTTTATACTGAAGAGTTGGAAGTAAGTTTCTAGCAAGTATAGTCCAAAGTCTGGGACGTATTTTATTGCCTACAACGGTTTTACTGGAATGATTTAAATCTTATTCAAATTAAGGACATGAACATGAGTATTTTAGACTAAGCGCAAGTTTCACAAGTCTGAAAAAACATGGTCTATTTTCATTTTCTTTACCTCTGCGTAACTGTCATCAGTATTAACAAGCAAAATGTGTGAAACGAATTATCCTTAAATTAGTTATATCATAAACAGAATAAATAGAGCATTTTCAATGGTTAGAATATGGCTATGCCTGGGAAGTATTACCAATTTCTATGAATATGTCCATAGAGGAAAAAAAGAAAAGAGAAAAAAAAGAGAATTTCCACATTTATGTAGTCATAGGAACATTTCTAAAGTCATTCTAAAGTGAGGGTGCTGCAATTTTCCATCTCAAGGAAAGTGTCACTAGGAAACTCAGTTACCACAATAAAAGCCTATTACAACCACATGTGTAAGAAATGTTATTTCCCTGGATATAAGTGGAAGCAGCATTCATTGTTCTAATTAAATTTTAGTTAAGTGGCTTGCATTTCAGCTCTCAAGATTCACAAAACAGTGTCATTGCTTTCATCTCAACTTGAATTCAAAGATAGTTTCTTAACCTTTATGCTCAAGCCTTTGTGGTGATTGACTCTTCAGTCACACAGGTATAGGCTGGAGACCTTATACAAGTATAAGTTTTGGGTTAACTACTACCATACTTCTTGTACTGAAGCACTTGGCTTCTGTCCAGTACACAACATTCTATTCTACAGAAAATAAAAAGGCAGGAAAGGGTGGTTCCGTGTTGGGTGTTTTGGGTTTTGGTTTGTTTGAGTTTTCTTTAAAACCAAACTAGAAGTAGGGTCTTCAACTTATTAAAAATGTACTTTTCTTGGAAAAAGTCACCACAGCAAATTCAGGTTCAGCTCCATCATGCACTCTTATTGCAAACATGAAACTCTTAAGCAAAAAAAAAAGAAAGAAAGGAAAAAAGATCATAGAACCATAGAACGGTTTGGGTTGGAAGGGATCTTAAAGATCATAAAGGGATATCTTCCACTAGGCCAGACTGCTCAAAGCATAACTCTGCGAATATATTAAATATAGAAGGCGGCCCAAGTATGAATTCAGTATTATCAACAGCAAACACCAGCTCTGAGCTACCTGTTCACAAATTGGCTTGTAATCTCTTTCTCTCTTCTGTAAGCATCCATTACCAGGATATTTGACTCTGTCTCCCTTGAGCAAAATACGACAGTTCTTCCTGAAGGACAAAATGGGATACAAGTCTCCAGAGAGTTTCTCATAATTATACCTCAAGCTTTCAGCTAAGTCACTTGTCAGTTAAAAGAGTGTCACTGGCAGAGCAACCCTAAAAGAAATTCTTCCAAAGACTGACATCTACTGCTGCTTTCACAATTAGAAGTGTTTATTTTTGGAGAGCTTTAAGAGCACTGAAAACAACCATCCACTCAAAAGATCATCTCTTCTATCCAACAATTGTAGTATTCATCCCATAGAACAGAAATTTCACTTTGCCTTTGCTGACCCTGCAGAAGCATCCCAAGTAGGAAATAACAGGAATAAGGAAATTCGACATATTCCCCAAGACTAGACAGGAAGAACATTAAAGTAATGAGAAACATCAACTTATTAAAGAAAACAGAACAAAAACAAAAACCAAAACCAACAATAAAACAACCCTCTATTCTAATTAGAAACTAGCATTTACTAAATAGCATGCAGTTACTTTCCACATGAAAAACAGGAATTTGGACAGAGCCCTGGGTGGCATAGTTTAGTGTGAGGTGTCCCTGCCAATGGCAGGGGGGATGGAACTAGATGATCACCCTATTATATCTACACATTTTGTGGTTGCACCCAAAAAGACAAGTAAGGCACCTTTGTCACTGTAAATTGGCACTGGGACTATTCTAACCTGAATTATGGGGTGAAGGTGAGTACTAGAGGATGCTTTGTGTTTTGCATAATTAGTCAGTCCTAGAATGAAGAGAGTTGTGTAGTAAGGGACAAGAGTTGTGATATGGCTGGTAGTGATTTTGTATATACGCTTAAAATTGTTAATGTTGGTATAACGAGTACAATTGGTTATTCTTATTTAATCAGAAGAAAATCCCATTAAACGTATCCTACGTCAAATGGATGAAGAGATGCAGAATATGTTCTTACAGCCACATCCCACAGCAACTATTTCATTTTCTCAGGCTTCATCTTAAAAGCATCTGATCTTTAAACTTCTTTGCAGTATTTTAAATTCAGAAAGTATTACCTCTGAAGTGATATAGACAAAAAAACCCAAAAAAAACCAAAAAAACCCAAAAACCCACAAAAATAAAAACCAACCAGCTGCAATGCATGAACACAAGGATGAACATGACAGATAACAGTTGTTACTTGTCTCTAGTTGGCTCTAGTTATATAGAGCTTTATGTAACACAAAGCATGGCATTCAAATTTTTCCAAAGTTGCTTTTTTTCTTTAGGAAATAATGAAACATAATTGTGCTAAAGAAACATCAAGTTGGTAAGTTTAAACTACTCAAAAGTTAGAAATACCAGGGCCATAGTCAGAGCTCCGTTATTTCGTCTCATGTATGCACTTAATTTCAACTTCAGCAATGATAGGGTTTTCTGTTCGCTTTATACAATTTACACTTCATTTAGTGAACAGGATTGATAACAAATACTTGGGAAAGTACAGAGCAGCAAGAAGTTGAAGGCCTTATCCAAATCCCAAGTTCCGCAAGGTGCTGAGATAATTCTGGCTACCTTGGGAGAGAGCTTGAGCCTCATTCTAAATATAACCCTGTAGCAAAAATATTAACAGGAGCCAAATATTTTAATCTGCTATTTTATTGAGAAATAAAATTGATATTGTGAAACAAACTTCAACATTAGGGCTCAAGGGCTTGTGGTAGCTTTAAAAGAAGTTTGTTGGATTTATAAGTAGTATTTAAGGAGACTCTTAGAGTGGATACTTCATTTTCCAGATTTTTTTTTTTTTTTTCCAGACAGAAGAATTAATTTGCTTGAAAGACAAATTTTAGTTTACACTCTCAGTCTGATTGTTCAGGCTGCCTCCTTTAAAACTGATAATTGGGATAACAAATTCCACCAGAACTGAAGTTCGGCATCTGCTTAAGCAAACTCGCCCTTTTTAACTCCACGAATTGATTTTACAAAGACCATTCCACAGCTGGGAACAGCTGGGTGTGTTACTTCTAAAGAGCTGGGTAGGGAAGTGCTTACGTTTTTAAATAGTAACTGACAACTGAGAGTCACTGAGCTCATATTGCATTCTTACTTTGACAGGACTAAAAAAGAATCAAATGAAGTGTGCTAAGACAACCTCACATTTGCGTAAATTTAAAAACCCCTCAAGCTGCTGGGTTTTAAAATGACACCCCTTCCGATTAAAAATAATAAAATCCTAGGCTAAAGAAAAATAAAATAAAATACATTGAAAGAACTGAAGAGCGACACATAGGCATATACACAAATAACTAGCCACAAAACAGTATGATGTGCACATGACTGCCAAACATGGTATGCGAGGAATAAATCCATCTGGATAATCTTTATTGGAACACATGACACATTGCTGTACTATACCATTGAGCAATAGCTTCTGCAGATTTACAGAAAGACTGAGCTATAAATCTCAGGCATTAATCCACACTCCCATTTTCATTGGCAGAAAAGAAACTATCCATGCCAGTATATTTTTTCCACATCACCCGACTACTAATCTCATTGCTGATCTGGCAAAGCATAAAGTTTGCAAGGCTTTGAAGAGCAACCAGTAATTTTAAACAACCTTCTTCGTACAACCTTCTAAACAATGAAAATTTAAGGAGCTTTTTCTTTGCAAAAAGGATAATCACTTAATCACTTGGAACTGAGAGTCTGGATATTTAAGAGGATTCTTGCCTCTCCCGTCCCAGATACTAGTAGTAATTACAGAGGACTTTCTCATTATCCCTATGCATCATCTCAGTTGCAATAGAAAACAAAATACAAGTGAAAGTTGTAAACTCCTTACCAGATAGGAAGATTATTTTCTTAGCACAGCTTCTGGCAAGCCATGAGGAACAGAGAGTCTTCAACTTAATTCAGGTGACAAAAGAACATCACCCAACACACAAATACGAAGTTCAGTATCTGAATGGCATTGTGGTGGTGTTGATGAGATAGAAGACGAAGCACTTATCAGCAAAGGTACAGTGAAAGGTACAAGGAGAGCTTAACTTTTCCTTCTGGGAAGGGAGCCTGCCCAGGTGGACAGGACTGCAGCACAAGATGCCAACAGCCTTATGGCACACGATTTCCCACAAGACAAGGAAAAGGAGGTTCCCCACACATAACTGCCAGTCAGCAGAGCCAGAAAGAGCAAAGGGAACACCTCTCCACTGAGCACATCATTCTCAGAGGGCATGAGTGATGTCCTTCTCCAGGACATTCCCAGCACCAGAGGCATCAGAGCAACTAGAGAAGTCTACAGAAGGCCCAGCACGGCAAGGATGGAGATGAACCTCCCAGCCAGCATCAGAAACTGGTTTTGCTCTGACATAAAATGACAACTCTCATGACTGCCTTCAGCTACAGGAGCAGGCTAACCCTTTTAATGGTACCTTCCTCTTATCTCCTTTCCACATGTAAGGCAAATCAGGCATCTTCTTATGCCTGGCAGTATATATGCGTATCCCACCAGCATGGTGTTCTCAGCCTGAAAAGCTGACTGTTTCAGCAACAGTTTATTTAATCTATTTTGGGTAGATAAGCATGCTCTAACGGTGGTGCAACAGCAGAACACAGCAATATTGCTGAGGTGTCAAAATACACACTGCTTCAGGCACATGTAAATGTTATCCTGTACAACCTATCGCAGATGGTTTAAGATGTGGGTAATTAGCCCCAGGTGACAGCAGCAAAATGGATTTGCTTAGGAATGTTAGAAAGCCAAAAACTGGATGTAATCTTTTACAAAAATCAGCATATAAAAAGGTTTCCCCTCTTTGGGAAAAGAAATTATTTACTTTTAATGCTGAAACTAAGGTTAACAGAGGATAATATGAAAGCAAGACAAGAAATAGTATCCCTTTTCTGAGGTCTGGCATCCTTCAAGTTTTGACAAAATTGGTAATTCAGCTCAAATGTATGAAGTTATTTATTTCTATTAAATAACAAAAAACCCAAAACCCCATCAGATAAAGCTCCTGATCAGATAGCATTTCTCTCCTGACACACATATGACTCTGGAAACCATCCGAAGACTAGATTGCCCTCTGGGTAATCAAATGACTCATACTAAACTTTTCAATGGGAAGAGCTCTCTTCGTGTAACTTATTTCCTTCATTTGTTGGACTAAAACTTCCCATCCCCCTCGAAACTCCTAAACACATCAAAACGTGCTAGTATAGTTTAGGTTACCACTTTACAGCATGCTCAGATACAGAAGTTTTGAATTATTCTAAGTATTTTACACACACTGTGGAACTGTCATACGACAGTGTGGAAAAATCAAACTTATATTGAAAAGCATTAAAAGAGCATGGCTATACCACTGGCAGCTTCTCAACTCTAACCCAGAACCCTTGCATTGCTCTCAGTAAGAAGAGCTCAATGGTTAAAGCTACTTTTCTGAAAATCATCAACTAACCCATTGCCAAGTACCTATGATGTAAAACCCCCACAGCCTTATGACAACTTCAAATTCCAGCCTTACTCTCTGCTCCCAGAGCTGGGAGGGGAACCAGCAGAGCTGAAAGGATAAAACAAAACTAAACAAAACACATCATCAACAAAACCTGGTTACAGACCCACTGGATGAATTTCATGGCTGACCTCACTTGGGAACTGCTGTTAAAGTAGGGACGAGTTGGACAACATACCTTGCACAACAGTTTGCTAACTCGACCTCCCCAGGGTTTCAGCTTGTCACTATTGACATTGCTGAAGACCAGCTCCTGACTGCCTCTAACCCTTCCTGGTGATACTCTTTGAAGCAAACCTCCACCAAAATAACTTTAGCAAGGCTTTTGTGGATAATTGAAGCATGTTAGAAGTTACCAACCCTCCAGCTTTTGGCATGATGTAGGAACCAGCAGCAAGAATACCGGCACCCTGGAAAGCTGCCAAGTCCCTAAATACGTTTCGGGTATGAGTCAAAGATTGGAAAATGCATTGCCATCTCAAGTATCAGACCTCAAAACGGTATGAACTTTCATTCTGAAACCAGGCAGAAAGTACGTCAGTACTACTGCCAGATCCACCTACATAGAGATTTCTTTCCAATTAAAGCTATTGTGTCATTTCACAATATTTTTTTCCCCTTACATTTACAGAAGGATTACTGCCTATTCTTCTTTGATAAAACCAGCAATTTAAGATAGGAATCGATTCTTAACATTTAACCTGACAGGTTTTCAGCAAAAATCACTGAAGTTTCTCTTTTTTTTGGAGACAATAAATCCACTCTTTGTACTAATACAATAAAAACAGCTAACACTGTAACAAAGCAAGATGCCCCAGGACAATATTTTTCCATGACACATTTATCTTAAAACAGCTGTTAAGTGTCTATACAGTAAAAATGCGTCTTAATCTCTCAGAAACTACTAATAAGACTCCTAACAGGAGACACAGCAGTCCTGAGATTTGAGAATCCATCAATTATATTTCTGAACCAAACCACTGCTATTTCACAGGAAAACTCTTTCCTCTGCAAACATGACAATTTCCCTTTTTGCAATTCAGTACTTGATTTCTACTCCTGTTCACACACCCCCACTGACAGGAGATGTGACATTCAGTAACAAACACCTGATTCATATTTGGAGTGGTGAGACCCATGGTCCTTGAGGAACACTGTACCCGAGCCTTGGAGCCATTCAGATAAGTATCAGAAGTACCACCTCAGCCTTTCAAATTTTACATTGGTAATCTCAAAACATAAAGGGAAGCGATGCTTGCGATATCATTTAACAGTTAATTTCGCTACAAGCTTAAAATAACCTGAACAGTTTCTCTCTCATATATTAAATCCTGTAAATATTCATTAACAATTATTTTGCTTGTAAGGCATAATAATACTCATGTTTTAAAATTAAATTTGTGCAAATCGTATCTACCAGTCTCAACAAGGCTTAAACCCTCTCCACAGTATTCAGAACTGCTTGTACCAGATTAAAAGAATTTTCCATAGGCAAACATTTAAAATAAATAAATAGATCAATAAAAAAGACCGTGAAACAGCTTGGAGGGAGAAGGGGAGCGAGAAAACAAAACCACAAAACTCACTTGACTGTAACTCGATTGGACAAATCCTGAAGATCTCCTGGATGAAAAAGCTGAGCTTCTTTCAGTCCAATATTTTCACACGCTTTCAGAAAAACATTTATATTATCCTGCAAAGAGAAGTAGAAAGCAGTTGCTTAGTTAAAAGCACTAAGCAGGTTTTGCAAGATGATTAGTGAGAGCCTCTGAATGTCAAAGTCCAGCTCACATAAATAATACTGAAAAAGCAATCTTCGGGATCACAAACACAGGTCGCTCCTCATGCACACAGGCAGGCTGGGTTGCGATCTCGGTGACTGAGGGGTACGTTAAAGATTACCTGGCATAAGGCAGCAGTGAGCCAGTAGGCAGCAATCTCCACTTTGATGTCAGCTCTGCTCAGCAAACAAACGCCCTCTTCCTCGTTTTGCACGACAAGCCTCACCTCTTGCCTTTAAAAATAACTCCAGCTACTGACATTCACCACCCAGAAACTCTTGGCAGGGGAGGAAGAAGAGGAGGGACGCACTGTTTCTATGCTCACAGACCGCTGAGGGAATACTGCACCTGGAGTCTGGGTTTGGTTGCTGAGCAAAGCTCCGAAGAGACAGAAACCAAACTGTATTCAGCGCTGCTGCTTCCTTACATCGGGGGGTTTTCCTCTCCTTTGTGTTTCTCCCCTTTCTATCCTCCCCCCTCCCCAGCTCATACCAATATTACAGAGTACAGATGCAGGGTATTAGGGTGTTACAGCACCACTCACTGCACCTGCTGCACATCAACCCCACCTGCAAGAGCAAGGTTAAAAAAAAAATAAATAAATCAAACCATAGAGAAAGATTATACAACTTGTGATCTCTTTCCACTCCATAAACAATAGGCATTAGGCAAGAAATTCCTTCTCGTTAAGGAGGAATGCTATCAACAACAAAAGAATGTGCCCTCTTGTGCACTTGCTCCCTTCAGCTGTAAGCCACAGGAAAAGGTACACAAAGTTACTTAATTCAGAAGCTACCCACAGCCTTGTCATTTGAAGGGTTCCTAAATCGAGGTACTGGTAACAGAGTTCCACGGTATGGGAAAGCTCCACTTCAGCAATTTAATACACCTTAAACTTTTTTTCTTTTTGACACATAATCACTGCCTGTAACAATCATGCCATCATTTAAAATTTCTTTAAAACCAGAAACCATAAAGAAAACAACCACTGCTTCTAATACAAGCTTTAAAAAGTAAAACAAACCCAAGAATATCCATAACCTTCTGTTTTGAAGGTCCCTAGGATTCTAGTATTTCTTATCAGTCTGTAAACACTGCTTCATTCAAGGAAAACATTTGAACAAGGTATTCCCTGTGCAAGCTGCAGGCTCTGTGTTAACACATTCAAAAGATCCCAAGTGTTTCACACTGGGAAGGTGTTGCCTCAAAGCCTGATGTGTGATGTGCCATGGTGGGAGCTGTTCTGCTTCAGGGGGATGACATAACAACGAGGGGGAACATGATGTGGTGGCAAATGAGACAAAGTGGCTTGGAAGGATGGAGGACAGGCAACCTCACCTCTGCCTGTGCATTCATTAGCCTCTGCAAGTGCCCAGGAGGATGCCTGCACAAGCGGCCAAGGAGAATGATGATGGGGGGTGTAACCTCAGGAGGGACATTTCCTTTCCAGGCAGCATAGGGAAATCTGACTATATGTGTCAGTTTTATTCAATTAATATTGGAGTGTTGGTGAGAGGCTGGAACAGGTTGCCCAAAGAAGCTGTGGTTGCCCCATCCCTGGCAGTGTTCAAGGCCAAATTGGATGGGCCTTTGAGAAACCTGGACTAGTGGAAGGTGTCCCTACCTCTGACAGGTGGGTGGGAACCAGGTGATATTTAAGGTCTCTTCCAATCCAAGCCATCCTATGATTCTATGATTAATACCAAAACCCCGAAGACTTGAAAAGACATTGCTTCTTCTGTATAGAAGTGGCCACAGACTACAGTCCCATTGCAAGAAGGGGAGCTGCTTGGTAAACAGCAACAGACAGGCACCTCTTAGGTCAATGTACAGGGGTCTGGGGAATCCAAGAAAGTTCTGCAGAGCAGAAGGAACAAGTAGTTGCAAGGGAATGAACACTGACGCCGATCAAGGCAACATGCCCTAATTGTTCTGGCCAACCACCCAAACTCAGAGTCAACTCCCAAAGCGATGGGTTACATCAACTGAACTGCAGAAAATGCACACATCGTGCAGGTAAACAAGGAAGAAGAGTCAGAGGCTTAGAAAAATGGATGCTGCCTACACCCCAAGCAGTAGGAAAACAAACGAGTTGCTCATCAGTGGCTGCTTGGCTGCACAACCACTGAACTGCTGGCACACGAGAGAATTAATTTTGAAGGTGTTGCAGCAACTAAACCTATCAAACATCAACCTCCTGACAAATAACACTTACAGCTCCTGAGAACACCTATTGCCGACATGAGCCAAGACCTTCAGAAACCGGTCAGAGGCCAGAAACTTCCCAGAGGCCAGGGAAAGACAACACAGGAGGCAGAACATAGCTAGTCACAGCCCTTGTGTGCAGAATAAAACATGGTTCAAAATGTGCTTCCCCCAGCTCCCAAGCCAGCAGTTTGATCACACCTACCATCTCACATGTGACTGCCTCAATGCCAGTTCTCATCCAGTCAGGGCCTGGAACTGACACCCAAAGCATCATGAGAAGGCACCCAAATAGTTATTACTCAGGTTATCAAATTGACACAAAAAGGTATCATTTCAACAAATCAGCACTTGTAAATACTGTCCTTGCCAAGTTATTCTTGACCATCCCTAATCATTGTAAATCACTGAAGCTACAGGTCTCAAAATAGCTAACAGCAGTTTTAAACTCTACCAGAATAATGAACCTTAAAATTAATTTTAAATAGCACCACAGAAATAAGCAGGCAGAAAAAAGACAAGCTATCAACCTTGCAATTAGATTTAACATTAGAGATGTGAACAGGAACATTGTTCAGTGATTAATGCATTCAAATATAGAAGCCATCATGCTATTCCTTTTACCAATATAACTGTACTTTAAATAAGACTAATTGAAGTTACAACTTCAGCTTCAAAGCATATACTGCAATATGAGTCTCATGAAACTCCACAAAAACCATTCTTCAGCATTCAGAACTCATAAGCCTGGAGAAGCACAACACAACATATCTACCTCCTGGTAACTGCAAGTTACTAAAGCAGCACGCTTGAGGTAAAAAAAAAAGGACTCATGCTTATGTCCACAACTGCCCTCTACCACTGAGGTATTCCAGACTTCTGTAAATGAGGGCAGGCTATTTAAATTTAAGCAAGATTCAAATTAGTAGTTGCAGAGAGAGGAGTATGATGATGAGAGAAAACAAGGGACCTATAAAATGAGAACTGGAGAACTTGGTTCCGTTACACCCATAACATGGGGCACAAGAGGCAATACGGCTGCCATCTACCAGCACAAGGGAAGCAAAACCAGAAAGGCAAAGGGATGCCCAGGCCAAAGGCAAGGCTCCATAGTCAGGCAGATCAAATACATTTACGTAGAAAACATAAGGTTTCTGACCATTAAAAAAAGAAATCTCCTGAACTGACATGCACTATATGGACAAAAATTGTCTCAATGCTTTTAATACAGAGCTCCAGTAGTGCATTTCCATAAGCACTTGAAGTTGGAATTAGCATCACAGAATTACAGAGTTTAAATCACAACAAAAATAAAGCCTTAAGTCTTAACCACAAAATTCAACAGCAACTTATTGCTGGTATGTTATTACTACTTCTAAGTGTTTTGGTGAGACAGGGTAGGGAGGCTGGAGGGGGCTGGTTTTTTTTCCCCAGATGGTGTGCATGATGAAACGGCAGAGCATTTCAGATGCTCCCATCACAACTTGAGTTTCCCACACGCAGCAGACTTACATGAAATGCATAGCACAGAATGCTGAGTAGGTATACTTATTACCTTTCAGCATTTCATTTTTGTCTCAAACTTCAAAGTAAACCACACCCAAAATCTCTGCAAAGTTGTAATACAAGAGAGACAGAGCCAGCAGTGGGAAGCGGGTCATCCACGAGCAGGCATTTAAACACCACTGTTCGAGGGAACCACAAATAATACCACATGCTTTCAGGCATGTACCTGCCTTTCTGGTCCCCATGGTTCATTACTAGCCACAAACCATTCCCTCTGCCTGTTGCTAAAGCATCTCTCTCTAACCAGTGTTGAGAAGGAGCCAACATAACATGCCCATATTGAAAGTGAGACTGTGGTCCATTCCCTCCCATATAGTAGCAAAGCAAAAAGAATGCCTTTCTCACTCTTCATGAACACAGCCTTACAGACAGGAGGAGAGCAAAGAGCTGAGTCCTCCCTGTCCTTCCTTGCCAGACCTCAGTGCTGCTCCTGCTCCCAGACAAGGGGCAGGAGGGCTGCACCAGAGCTCTACACCCCCAGCAGGGCTGCCAACAGGGCTCCTCATTCCCATTGCTATCCTCCAGACTGCAAAGAAGAAAGAAGCCAGTCACTGCATGGGAAAACATGAGAGTACAGACATCATCCTTTAAAAGTAATTTAAAAAAGTGAAATAAAATTTGAGGGATTGCCACTGGCATTGGTGCCATGTTTGCACCTGGAATCAACTCCTAATATATACCACTATGGCAAGAACTTGAGACAAAGGTGAACAGCATGATGACAAGGAAGACAAATATACAAATATACATTGCTGGTGAGGTGGTGGCAGTGGTGGGAAATACACCTCAACACCCATAAAAAAGAGAAAATAGAGCAAGAACTTCTAAACCAGGAAAAAAAACTGCATGAGCAGCAGGGAAGTGAGGGAAAATACAAAAGTAGAGATACAAAAAGAATGGAGAAAGAGTTGGCAATAAGTAGGAAAAAAACCAACCACCTACTAATCTAAGAAGCGACATATAGTGCGTAAAATACAAAAAGAATCTCGGAAATCTCTAAAGTGAAAGAGCATAAAGGCAATCAAGAGAGGTCTCCATGTAAGCATGTGTAAACACAGTCTTATTTTGACTACTTATGTGCAACGCAACACCATAGTAAATTCAGCTTCTATATTTGAGATGCAATTTAATTAAAAAATAAATCCCTCATTATCATTATTATCTGGGTGGGGCAGGAATATTAATTTAAACAAGCATGTAAATACATTTCTTTCTTTAAGGTGCAGTCATGCTGTGTGGTAAGCCCGTCTTCTCCCTGGTTAACTGTTTCTCTGAAGCCTCACATATGCACTGAAACACAGACAGATCTCATAGGCATACAAGTTACGGCACATCTTTCAATTCACTTGGCACCTGGCAGGAAAACAATTTAATTAACATGGTGTTTTTCTGTTTTTCCTGGCTACATCGACCAACAGATGAAGACAGTCCCCCAGGTGTCTCCTGCTTCTATGCAAACACCCACTGTTTCAGTTAAAGACCTTACTTCTATTGCAATGCAAAGCTCTGTTCTGTTTTGGGTTTGGCTAGGGGTTTTTCGGTTGGTTTGGGTTTGTTGTCTGTTTTTTTGATTTGGGTTTGGTTTTCTTTGGTGGGGGTGAGACTTTTAAGGGTTTAGTTTTGATTTGGGTTTTTTTATTTATTTTCAGAGTATCAAAGGGAAGAATGGGAACTGTATTTCATAATGACACCCTATACTCACAGGGCCATGAAGCATATTCATATGAAAGTATTACAGCATCACTCAGACCATGACTTCGTGCCAGAAGTTGTTTTCATTTTCCAGGAAAAAAAGAAAACAAAAAAAACCCAACCAACCAACCAACAAAAACTCAAAACAAACAAAAACAATAAACAAAAAAACCCCACAAAACCAAAGCCAACCAATCAACCAAAACTACCAAAAAAACCCAACACACAACAATGGATTTCTGACATTTTAGGAAGAGAAAAAGATGCATCTTTTCAGCTACAGAATTCTGAAAATCATCTGAATAGATCACATTTAAGAGACATTTTTCTTAGTACTACATTTATGGAGACATTTAGAGTCCTCTCGAGAGTTTACACTGTGTCTCCTTCATTTTTGCATTCACGACAAATCCTCTTTATTGGCATCCTTAAATACAGGCCAATTTACAAAAAGAGGTATTTTTTTAAAAAGTAGGACAGATGCATCACTATACTGACCACTAAAGCTAGCTCAAACTGGTTAAATGCAGACTTCAGCACTGCCTTTTGCAGCAGCATCACTGTGCAGCTACGCGTTGTTTATATTTGGAGGTGGGGTAAGGGAAGAAACCTACAGCAGGAGCTCGTTGAACAAGTTGGGTAACTTGCTCTTCCTCGGAGGTACGTTTCGGTTATTAGCACCGGCTGTGGGTGCGGGCAAAAGGGGTGAAGGCAAGAGCAAAGTATGGGGCTGAGCCAGCCTTGTGGTGTGACCACAGGCCTGGAAGCCAGGAACTCAGGGTTACCACCTTGGCCTTGCACACTGGGATGCTCAGTGCCCATCACCCACACATGCCATCTGTAGACTGTGACCCCTGTTCCTATAGCTCTCCTTGTTTCTCCAAAGGCTGCTAATGGATTCGACCTTGAACTGAAAGGAGAAGGAGGAGTAGGTGGAAAAGCTAAACCACCTTTTTCCTCCCTCTCTTTTTGGGTCCAAACCTAAAAATAATAATTAAAGCAATCACCCTGCAGGGATAATTTGACTTAAGACTGACCTCAGGGCTTCAGTAAGTTAACCCACCTATAACAGAGTGCACAGAGCACCATGTTGGCCAAAGATCAGAAACGGTGCTAATTGCATTGCCACTCCCCTGTGTGTGCCCTTCGTTGTTTTTCCACATTAGGTGAAATAATAAATTACTGTGATCCTTGACACAGGGATTTCCTGCCCCAGCTCTACACATGATTACAGACACCAACTGTTTTAACGATTCACTTCCAAATTTTCTCTCAAAAAGCAGGTGCTCCTCCTGCCAGAATGCAGGAATGAAACTTTATGCATAAATTTTGTCATTATCTTAGTGCTTCCAGAATTGATAACTGTAAATCAGCCAGAAGGAGGAATTATTTCCCTTCACCACTGCAATTCATGAGTGTCAGAGTTCAGCCATTATGGAAACCACATTCTGAAATAGCATTAGATAAGAACTATTCTGGTTTTGAACAAAAAGGGCCATTCATCCTCCAAACCCCAATTCCACCTGCAATGACAACAGCCAGTTATGGACCTCTGTAAGGCCAGTGTATGCACTGAAAGATCTTCCCCAGAGTTTGTTTCTCAGCTCCTGGCACTACCCACCACCATATGTAGTGGCCAGCAGAAGATCTCTCTGCTCAGCTCGTCTCATTGCCTGCAACCTCTTGCAGCACTGAGCTCAACAGTTTCCTTCCAACAGGAGTGATGGGATTAAGGGAAACACACAACAGAAATTAATGGAGTATTTTTGAAGCAAGCCTTCCAAGTAGACAGCTTTCAAGGTGTTCAACAGAGCAAGGGACCAACTGTCCTCAGTGACGTGAAATTCCTCTTAGGCCTGTGTCTTTCACTCAGCTACAGCATAACCTTTGCTATGACATTAAAGCCGTGTATTACAGCAACAACATGTACCAAATAAGGCTTTTATTGTTAAGAGAGTGAATATCAGGTTATAAACCACAGGTGTGTTTCTGGGATGTTGGTGCTACCAAATAAGGCCAGCTGGAAAGGACAAGAGCAAAAGTACAGCACACGGGCACCCTAGGCAAATAAGCCTTGTAGGTCAGGAGAGCTCTCTGTACTTCACAGCTTCATCCCATTTTGGGCTGGACAAAGCGATTTTAGCTCACCCCTTGCAGGCATCCTTACTGCAAAGAACATACAGGCTTGGAAAGCCAATATAGAATAACCATCCCAGGCTATTTCTGTATTTCGACAAGCCTTAACTTTCTCACCAGTTAGTTGGATTCCAGTCAAAGTCAAGAAAAAAAAAAATTAAAATCAAGTGATGTGCTTTTCACCTCAAATAGTTTATACAAAACAGACTTTACTAGCAAACCATATTAAATACTCTAGTGCCAAGCCACCCTACTACGCAGAACTGGAATGACAGTAATCCACTTAAAGGTGAAACTCCCCTGAAGCTTAATGAGTAATGAAAGAAGTAAAGACCTCTTGTTTTTGAAACACAAAGTTTTGGCATCTTCACCTTCCCCCTCC
>JBCJKH010033226.1:0-16952 GCA_039877255.1 Loriculus beryllinus
GCCTTGACAGGGCAAGAAGCAATTTAGCACAAACTGAAATACAGGAGGTTTCCTCTGAACAGTAGGAGACACTTTTTTAAGGTGAGGATGACTGAGCACTAGCAACAGGTTGCCCAGAATGTTTGTGGAGTCTCCATCCCTGGAGATGCTCTACAGCCACATGGATGTGCTTGGGTAACCAGCACAGCCTGAACCTGCTTGAGCAGGAAACTGGACCAGATGACCTCCAGAAGTCTCTTCTCACCTCAAACATACTGTAATTCTGTGAATTCTGTGGCATCATTATAGAATCATAGAATCATAGAATAGTTAGGATTGAAAAGGACCTTAAGATCATCTAGTTCCAATATAGTATACAAAAACAAATACTAAATTCCGTAGATCTGTTTCAGGTAGCAAGCAGATCTGGAGCCTGTAGGACCTTGCCAAAATCATTGCATGTTTACATTGTCTGTGCTTTTGATTTGATAAAAATCAAATACTGAACTCTAAGTGCCCAGTGATTGATTTCTAGAGCGGCTTAGTGTGAAGATAAATTGCAAGTTCTGTAATTCAGCATACTATAGCAAGGAGAGACCTAATAAAGATAATACCTATCTGTAAGTAGAAATGAATTGTCTCTGAATGTTTAAAGAGCCTGCACACTTGAACATGTTTAAAAATATAAATCAAAAATAGGTAGGAAAAGAAAGAGAGATCCAGTCAAGTAGATGATACAGAAGTGCTAGAAATGTATATTTGGCTTACTTATAGCTCTGTATCTTTTCCAGATGACCCTGTATATATGGACAATCAGGCCCATAGAGAAGAATATGTTCTGAATGAACATGGTATACTGTATGAAGGAGTTTACAAACATATTACCTCTCGACCATGGCACTTTGGACAGGTGTGTTTTAAAGGCTTCTTCAGAAGTAGCTGTCATCCATGTATGGATAAGTGAAATGCTATCCATACCTTTTAAGAAATGCATGGTTATATAATGGGGAATGAAAACATCTGAGCATTTCACTGTAGACCAAACAACTGGAAGGAATTTTTCTGTAGTAAAATTAAGGAAACTGCAGAACCATTGATGCCTATTTTAACTTCTCGTTCATCAGTTTGAAGATGGAATTCTGGATATCTGCTTGAAGATCCTAGACATTGGTGCAAGTTATCATCATGGCTCTGATCGTGACCGTTGTTGGCGCAATGACCCTGTGCATGTCAGCATGGTGGTAAATCACATGGTAAGACCTCTAGTGGTGTGTGACCTCCGAATAGGTCGGAACACACTCCATTATATTATAGAAGGACATGTTGAACTATTATCTAACATAGTATGAATAACAGTGAAAATCCTTTCTGTGCTCAGATTCACAGAAAAAGCTAACTTGTGACACTAATATCTGATTTTATGATCTACTTAGGATTAAAGACATGGTCAGCTATTTGAGAAGGTGATTTTTATTTTCTCTTTCTAGATAAGCAGCCATATCACTAGCAGTATAATGAAGATTCCAGAAAATAATGATTACCTGAAGGGAACAAAACCATTTTCCTGGAATGGAAGTGTCCCCATTCTTCAACAGTGGTACAATGGCAGATGCAGGCCAGTGAGATATGGTTACTGTGGGTCTCTTACTTCAGTAATGTGCACAGGTATGATATTTCAGTCTACCCTTACCCAGCTATCTAAAAAGGAAGAGAGAAAACCAGGATCAGAAATCTCTGATCCTAAAAACTAGTGGAAGGATATTAAGCATTTTACTTAAAAAAAAAGTATTTTTCTCTTGCTATAATATGGTATGGCTCCTAACATATGGCTCCTAACCTATTGCTTTCCTATATAGCATGAAGAGCAAGAAGAAAAGCAGTACTGCCTTTTGTGTGACCTTTATACCATGCAGCTATCAAATCTACAACTTTATTAAAATACAGAGCACTTGAAGCATTGTGGAGCCAAAGTATCCTGTGGGTGAAGTTTGAAGGCTGAGGAAAAACACTGAGATATGAACAGGAAAACCTGTAGCAGTGTCCCCTCCAAAACATGAAAGCAGCAGGCTACTCTGTTATTTTACTGCAAAGAATAAGATAATATTGAACTATACAGACAAAAAAATTAAGTTTGAACTTTTTACCATTTATTTTCTGAACCTGCTTCTACACATGAAATTGAATTGAATTGATATTGATTTGCAATTGAATTGATATTGCAAAGATGAATCTGTATGTACTACACTGTTTACAACAAAATGATTGTGTTTTATTACTGCCAGATCAGATTCATGATTCTGGTTTGGGGATTTTGGGGTTTTTCTAGTATAAGCTGGAAGAATACCAAGCCATTTCTTTCTGCTAGGCTCTTTTCAGACTACTTTCAACCACATAAAAGAAGTTTTGAAGACAGAATCAGGGCATCCCAAATATTGCTTTCTATCCACTGTATTTATATAATTGCAAAGTAGAATATAGGAGACTTATTTATAAAACAAGTGAAGAATTTGTTTGATTAATTACCATTTGTAATGACTCATTAATATTTATTTTCTTTCCCTACAGTGATGCGCTGTTTGGGAGTTCCAAGCCGTGTTGTCACAAGCTTCTGCTTCCCAAGCTCAAACGAGAATCCACTTGGTATCAATGAGATTTTTGACTGTACTGGAAAAAACCTATGTGGTAAAGACAAGCTATGGTAAATAAGAAATACACAAGTTCTTTTTTTTTATTTTGGTTTTGTTTTGTTTGTTTTTTTTTAATTAAATGATAGAAAGACTAGTGTAAATCTAGCAAATCAGTGTGTATCTTTCTTTGTTGTGACAGAACAGTTTAGTTTCCTAAAAATACATTTCCAAACATGTAGTTATTTGACAGGCAATCTGCTCGATCTACATTTTCAGAAAAACTAAAAAAAAACCCTCTTGTGAGAAGTTATGCTACTTACTTACCCTTCTCAGTTAAAAGAATAAGGCCATCTTGTTTGATAATTATGTTGTCTTCCTGAGATTTTTTATCATAGATTGCTTTATTCTTGTAAACCTTTCATTTTCATACAACTATGACATTATCACTTATCACATCAGAATTTCATGTTGTTACCCTTGGCCTGTGTGCTCATAGTTTCACTGCACCAGAATTTCATTTTTGTCTCATCTGTGAGAGCTCTTAATGAATTTTCTGCCTTTTTATGTGTCAAAAAAAAAAAAAAAAGGTCAAACTGAAATATAAGGGAAGCAGTATCTTATTTTAGCACAAATTACTAAAGAGTTTAGTATTTGTTAAGCCATTAAAAAAAAAAAAAAAAAAAAAGACTAAGACTGTATGTGATTTTCCTGTAAAGAACCAAGAGGAAGATATTAGGAAAATAAACTACTTAAAAGAAAGAACTGTGCTGACACTGTGCTGACAACTGAAAAAAAAAAGGGCTGTAATAAGAGTGTTTTACAATCAGGTCTGCAGGACAAATTTCCATTCTGAGTGATATAAAGTAAACCTAACAACTCTTGCCCCAAACATCATTAAAAGTTATAAGACATAGAGAGTCTTAAGTTGATTAAAATGTTATCTCTGACATGGTTTTCCTTCACTGTAAGGCATTGAACTTGGTGATCCAAGAGATGTCTTTAATCCTATATACCTGCATCCTACAGGCGATATCACTGCTGGAATGAGTCTTGGATGGCTCGCAGAGACCTAAAACAGTGCTGTGGTGATTGGCAGTGTTTGGATCCAACACCATTGGAAACAGGCAGAGGTAACTGTTTACTATAACTGTAATTGTTTTCTTCGTATGTTGTTGAGTTTTCCTAACTCAGGTTAGAACCTACTTATATTGTTGCTATCTGCCTTAGGTACAGCTTGTAGCGGTCCTACCTGGGTTCGAAGCATCAGAGAAGGGGAACTGGACTTGGACTATGATGGTCATCATCTGTTTTCTCGAGTAAATTCAAACTATGCTGGCTGGCTTTCCCATAACAATGCCAAAAGAACTAAATTTTTCTGTGATCCTTGGCCATGTGGACAACGTATAATCACCAAGCGTGTTGGCAGTGAGCAATTTGAAGATATCACTGGGGCTTACAAGTATGAACTAGGTATGATGAAAAGCCATTAAATAAGTTAGAGGAAATTTTCAGTGCTAATCATATAAAATTATTAGTGCAATCTGTCCTTTGTTAAAATTAATAGAACAATCTAAAGTTGTATTTTTTGAGAAAGAGGAAGATGCATTTCTGTTCAAAGACCTTGATTCTTAAACTTCTAAACACATTTAGATGATTAAAATGAAACAGATAGCGATTGCGTTAATATAGGATAGGATATTTCAGTTTGAAGTGACCTACAGTTATCCTCTAGTGTAACTGCCTGTAGCACCCTTCTGCATCAAAGATGTATTTAACTGAAAATTAAAGCATATTATTAACAGCATTGTTCAAATACCTCATTCTAAGGCATTGACAAGCTTGGGATATCAAACACCTCTCTTGGAATCCTGTTCCAGTGGTTGACCACCCTCTTGGTAAAGAAATGCTTCTTCATGTCAAGTCTGAATATTGCCTGACGCAGCTTTGACCAATTCCCCCACATTCTGTCAGTAGATCCCGGGGAGAACTGCTCAGCACCTCTCTCCACTTCTCCTCCTTGGGAAGTTGTAGAGAGCAATGAGGCTGCCCCTCAGCCTTCTTTTCCCCAAATTAGACAAGCTGAGAGTCCTTAGCCACTCCTTGCAGGACATGCCTTCCAGCCATTTTAATACCACTAGTTGTAGGTACATGTTTTGGTGTTCACTTGTACAGTGGTTTAAAATATTAGCAAACTTTAGATAATCTAAAAAAAAACCCCTAAATTCTTTTAAACTCAGGATTAACTTCTTTCTTGTTATTTCGTGTACTAGATGTGTCAGAAAATATGCGTGCTTATTGAATTCGTGTATTATTAGGATATTCTGCTGTTCTTACTTTGGACTACCGATTACTGATTTTCATCTTCCAGTAGCAGGAAGGAGTTCAACCAGCAAAATTGCATAAAGGAATAATGAGTGGATCACAGTTGATTGTCAAATTACTATTTTTTTTTTTGTAAATACTTTACATGTAAATTTTTGCAAAATACTGTGTTTTTCTTTTCCTTTTTTTTTTTTTTTTCCAACAGAAACAAAAGAGAAAACAATTGATAGCTTCTTTGTTTGAATGGTGTATTTTGACTTTGAGAGACATGGTAGCATTTCATATTTACCTTAACCCCATTATAATGAGTTATATTTTGATTTTTGCACTAACTATACACTTTGAGATTTACATGACTATTTTTAAATTTCACTAATAAAAGTAAAATATTTTTTTAAATGTTTTTGATATATTTATTTTCTTCTATGCATTCAGACAACCATACCTTGTGTTTCATTATCTGGTGGATTTGTTCTACACCAAGCCACTACATTAGGTTTCAGGAAGAAGGAAGAAGAAATTTAATTATCTATCTTTATTATTTGGGTAGGTGTGTCTTCTTGTGCCTCTAGTGGATTCCTTATCATGTATCTTCTTCAACAGGTTCTGTGAAAAACAAAGAAGCCTATTACCGAGCTTACAGAAGAATTTATCCAGGGTACTGCAATGCTTCCAACTGTCATATTGATAGAGAGTTATCATCGCTGAAAAACCCATTTTTGAGTGACTCTGGTATTAACATGAGATTAAAAATGGCTAATTGCCCAATGTACGGTGAAGATGTCCAACTGCACTGGCTGCTTGAAAATTTGCGTAATGAAAACAAAACCCTGAATTTTAATTTGTGTGCACAAATAATAACCTATAGTGGCTGCCCATTGGATCAGTTTTGGAAAGACTGTGTGACTATCCCATTGGGTCCAAGGGAAGGTAAGAAGGTGAATTTGTCTAACACCTCTTTGTCTACTGTTCTTTTCAGGAGATGGTTGGTTTTTAGGACTAGTGGAGACTTCCTAATAGAGGTGGGAACTGAAATGAATACAGTGTTAAATATTGACAGCTGAATTCACTGTAGGGCGATGAAGCAAAAATCAACACAGTGTCAATACTACATGTATAGTGACAGGTAAATTATAGTCTTTAATTTCCCCAAGACTTATTGGTTCTTAGAATCATTTAAGAATTCATTTCCACTAAAAGTTAGGTTCTGGTTCCTATATTCAACAGAAAGATAAAGCTGAAGCTGTTTATCAGAAAAGCATTTTTTCTCCCTTTGTCCAGAAGATACTAGCAAGTATAAAACACTTATTTTGAGCACTAAAGTAATAATTTCTAGATATACCGTATACTGGGAAGTGCAAAAAGTATATCAGAACATGAACACTTGTTTACAGGGTTAATATCTTTTTCCGGAAGAAAAATGTTGCCTTTAATTAAAACACATTATTATAAGATTAAATTTCATACCTGATATTAGCAGTCTGTTTTATCACACTTTAGTTTTCCTGCTTTTTAAATTATTGCTTTAAGAATTACACTGGAATGAAATTTGCAAACTTTGTGTAGTAATAATGATAATGATGATGATGATGATGATAATGCTTATAATAAACCAACTTGTAAATCCACTGTTATATTAACTGAAAATTATGAATCTGGTTGTTGCAAGTAACAGTGTATCTAATTAGGTAAGCTAGGAAAAATCATGTCTGTTTTTAAGAATGCTCTGATAAATTAATATTTTAGCCATTGTAAATGCCAGTTAAACTTTAGGAGAAAGGAAAGTGGAAATATTAGCCAAAAATCAGAAAAATAATTACAATATTTTTATTTACAGTGAAAACAATTCCAGTGTGTATATCATATAACCAGTATGGACCTTATCTCTGTGATCACAACATTATTAAAGTAGTTGCTGTCTCAGACCCAGATTGTGGAGAAGTTCTGATGGTGAGCAGGGATATTGTGATCAACAGACCACCTGTTATTGTAAAGGTAAAGAATTTTAATTACGGGATTGGTGATCTAAGAAACAGAGGGACTTTTACCGACTCTTACTTTTTTTTTTTTCTTTTTTTCCTTTCTTATCTTGGCAAGATACGTGTGAATTTAAATGTGTAACATTTGACTCTAGAGTGATGTGTTTGTTTATTTTCTGACTAGCTACTGAACCAGCCAAGGCTGAAAGTACCATGTACTGCAGAGATCTCCTTCTGCAATCCTCTCCAGGAAGATATGAAGAACTGTGTAATGACGTTAGAAGGCTGCGGTTTATTCAAAGAGCCAATGACCATTGAGTAAGATCATCGATTATTTAAATGGGGAAAATATTGGGCGTTGACTACGGTGTGCTAGATCAGAGCAGGTTTCGAGGAAGACTAATATTTTTGGTGTTTAGGACCTGAAGAGCCTTTTTGGCTCTTACTGCTTTGAGACTCCATTAAAAGCCTTAATCCTCTTGAAACTGATGGATCGTTTAGAGCTGGCAAGATATGCTGCTGCTTAATTTTTTCTCAAGTTTTACATTAACTGTGTGTTTGAAATTTCTCTCTGAAAGGAAACACACTGTTTTCTTCACAAGAAATTCTAGCTGTGTTCTCCATCCCGTATAATTTTATTGAGTTTGTAATAGAATTTCTCTAATTATTCATGAACATGTGATCAATTA
Source organism: Loriculus beryllinus (assembly GCA_039877255.1). Lineage (NCBI taxonomy): Eukaryota > Metazoa > Chordata > Aves > Psittaciformes > Psittacidae > Loriculus > Loriculus beryllinus. The sequence continues at coordinate 7,597 of JBCJKH010033226.1, forward strand.
GAAAACGACAGCGAGAAACAGCAATATGCATTCTGTTCTCATAACATGTTAATCACAGAAAGTGGAGATATCCAGGGTTCTACAACATCCTAGGAAAAGTAGTTGTTCATTAATATGCATTGATGTTCTTCATGATAAGGAGAACTGACAAAAGTATGACTAGTTTTGAGGGGAAGCAATTAGGAATTGTTCTTGCTGAATAGTAATGAACTCAATTCCACAAAGCTGCCCAATCCAAACTAGGCTACTGGAAATGGAAAGCAGAAAGTACATTTTTGAAGCAGAAGGTGCTACATTTTTGAAGAATTCAAGGCAGTATCATGAATAAGCTTCCAGTTCCAATTGCAGAACCGACTATGGGAGTTTTCCAAATCTTCTCTTGGGACAGAAGTTGTTCCCATTCTTTTCATATGGTGTGTTTGGTTATTTTTTGGAGGAAGGCAAGAAAGACGAAGTTGTTATAACAGCGTGTCTCTGAAAGCATGTTGTAGCAAATCAAGCCTAATTACATGCTCTCACATTGTAGCTCTTCATGTCTCTGAGCTGGCCAGGGTCCTAATTCTTTTCTTTATCTCAATACAGTTTGGGAACACTGGCATCCAACCAGCAGGCACGGACCATTGTGGAGTTCACACCTTACAGGCTTGGCAGCCACCGGCTCCTGGCTAATCTTGGATGCCACAAGTTTGCCTACTGCAAGGGATGCGCCAAGGCTGAAGTGTGTTGCCTCACAGGCCAGAACGGTACCCTGCCTGTTGCTCAGAACAGTGCCCTGCCTGTCAGCCAGAACGGGTCGCACCCAGTGTGTGAGAACGGCTCCATCCACATGAATGGCTCTGGGCCTGTCCCAGTGGCAGACCCTCCGTTCAACTCCATGTGTGAATATGTATGTATCCCAATATGCAACCCAAATTGCAGTGCAGGGGGCCAGCCTGTATATGACTTTGTGTACCTCCCTGCGGGCCATCCGTTATGCAACTCTATCTGCAACCAAGGCTTCAATCCAAATGTCAGTTCTGGTTTTGATGTGGGAGGCGATCCTGGCTTCCGTGTTGTATGTGAGACTGTGCCTTCTGCTACATGTGCCCCGATGCCTGCACCCATGTATGGCTCTATGCCTGCCCCAGCCTCCAACCCTGTGTGCCCCCCTATGCCTCAAGTGGTGTTTGAGACAGGTACTGCTCCTGTGCACCAGCCTGGAGGTGGTGGAGGGCCAGTGTCCTACTCAGTTGCTGTCCCTGCAGATAATGCGGTGAGTGCCCTGCTAACTCACTTCATGGCTGGCTCTGGCCCTACAGTGGCAACCCAGGCAGTCCCTACCCATGTATCTGCTCCACCATCCCACCCGATGTACTCTCCAGTAGCTCACACTGTCACCATGCCACCAACAGCTGGTGCCTCTGTCTCGCATGTTGTCTGTGGCTCTGCACCCTCTCCCACCGCCCAGCCTCCATGTGGCCCAATGCCCACCCTCACCTCCCAACCCCTGAGCGCTCCGGTAGGCCATGGCATGTGCTCCCCAGCCTCCTGCTCAACAGCTTCCCCTGCACCTCACTCTGCTGCCCGTAGTGCCACCCCAGCGGGGCTGCAGATGGGGAATGCCCCTGCAGCACGCACGCTGTGCTCCCCAGCTCCACGCCCCGTGGGACCCCCGGCAGCCCACTCTCTGTACTCTCCATCCCCACGCCCGGCGGGGGCCCCTGCAGCCCACTCACTGTGCTCAGCCACCTCTGTGTCTCTGGGGGCCACAGGTGCCCGCACCACTGGCTCACCCCCCACTCACCCTGAGGACTCATCCAGAGCCTGCTCCCCAGCCCCAGACACCATGGCAGCTGCCTCGGCCCGCTCCGTCTATGCACCCACCTCTTACTCAGCCTCTCGGGCCGTGGGCACCCTGGGGTCTCGCTCAGTATGCAGCCCTCAGTGGGGCCCCTCCTGTGACACCACCACTCGCTTGGGCTCCAACCTCACATGGGCTCCTGCCTCCCGCACAGCATGGAGCACTGTGGGACGCTCAGGCTACTCCCCCTTGTCCCGCACTGCCTACAGCACGCTTACGCGCCCTTTGTACAGCTCCTTGTCCCGCTCCTACAACACCTTGTCCCGCTCTGCCTACACTGCTCTTCCCCACTCCACCTCTCCCTCTGCCTATGCCACCCTGCCTCGCTCTGGGTCCTGCCCCCCTAACAGCACCTTACCCCAGGTAGGGTCCCGCACACCATGGAGCCCCAGGAGGAGCACTTATAACTACTTCAAACGCAAATACCTGTAACGGAGAGTAACCTGGAGAAAAGCCAAAGCCAGTGAATTAAAGGCAGGGTGCAGACGCTTTGAAAGGTTTTAAAAATAAGGTGATGGAGCATGTGTAGTCCTGGGTATTTTTCCACACATTTGAAATGTGCCAAGAAAGCAAGCTGCTAGCTGACTTCTGAGGAATGCATTTAATGTAATATTTGTATGTCTTGAGATACAGTATGGTGGAAGTGACAAATTGAACATGTTCTCCATGGAGCTGTTGTGACAATAGTTGCACAGTGCAGGTAAATGGATTTACTTGCTTGGTTAAGCTGTTTTATAAAAGATGTGCTTTGACTCTCTCTTCTCTTGATTTTTTGCAGTGATTACTTCTCAGACCTCCTTGGGCAACAGCACTTGTAGCAAATCTCTCCCCTTGCATGAAATGTGCTGTCCTTGGGATACTGCAAAGAGGTGGCAGCAGACCTGCCTTACATGTTACCTAATATATTGGGTCCCTGAGTCCCAGTATTGTTGTGGCTTGGTCAGTTGTGCACACGCTCAAATGTCCTTACGGGGCAGTGAAAACTGAGGAGGTCATGGAGTAATTAAATTGTTACAAATCAACAGAAGAGTTAAAAAAAAAAAAAAAGCAGTTTTAATAATGTAGTATTACTACTCTTGATGTATTACAGTTCCATTATCAGGAACCCAAAGGTCAGATTAAAAAGGCTGCAAAACTCAGTGAATAATTAATACCAACTTACTGGCTTACACAGTTGAATACTTCTCAAATTGCATATTTCAAAAAAATTGTCATGTGTATTGCATGCATTTAAGTTCATGGGAGAAGGTCTAATTCCAAGGCTGTGCTTTTTTGATTCAATATAGGTAGTAAATTTCTATCACCAGATCTGAACTAGGGAATGAAGCATGATGTTGTCCTTTCTTTCCAACACTCAGCCCTCCCAACTAAAATGTTAAGAAGGTGAATGAAAATGTATTGTGTCTTCTTCAGATAATTGGTACCATTTCAGTGCTAACCCTCTCCCAGTGTTTTAAGAATTGAAATCATATATAGTCATAATGGAACTGTCCCCTAATTTTGGGTGTGCTCAGAAGAATTTTAGATTTACTGACAACACTTCCCATCCCTCCATTATTTTCCTTTATTGCTCTTTTTTTTTTTTTGGTAACAAGTGTTAGTGGGGTTTTGTGTTAAGATAATTTTGCTGGTGCTGCAGAATTTTCAGTTGTGTAGTGATAGTATTTCAGTAGTATCACCTTAGTTCACACCCCTACACTATGTGATGAGATTGAGTAACCTTCCGGGGATTTGGGAAAGATGTGGTGTCAGATGGTAATTATGAATATGCCAGCACTATTAACTACATAGTAATTCTGAGTATTGTAGAAGAAATGTTTGCCTGGATATTGTAGTGAAGTGGTCATAACTAATGACTTGGTTTTTTTTTATGCAGTTTCAATAGTCTCTGCTAGGTATTTGCTGAGAATTTCTTTTCCTGACTGACAATAAAAATAGAAATTTAAAATCACCTGTAATTCTGTTGCTTTGGGGTTTTGGGGCTGGGAGGGCAATATCTTTTCAGAAGTGGGGAAGGAATCTCTCCAGATGCACTGAAATGTGAAATCTTCTTTCCACTCCATTTATAGGATCATATTTCAATTTATCTTATATTTCCTCTTCCTTTCCCTAAAATCTGAAAACAAGACTTCAAAATAAAATCTGTAGTTAGGGGAAATGTATAGATTTCCTACTATAACTGAAATAGTTTGATATTAGAGGAGAAATTCAACCATCCTTTTTGTTCGTAGTAAAGCTTTCCACTTGCAGATGCTTCATGAGGTTTTCTTTTGACTTCATGGTCTGCAAAACTCACAGAATCCAAACTCACTTCATGGTCTGCAAAACTCACAGAAATGCCAAAATGAACAGATCTTTCAGTGGCAGAAAAATACCAACACTGTCTACTTAAGAAAAAAATGTGATTTTTCTGAGAAAATGTTAATATAACATGGTACCTATATCACTACCAAATAACATTTCAGATATATTTTTCCAGTAGTAGTTTGACTTCTCTGATTTTCTTAGTTTCTGAGAATGAACCTAGTTCCATATTTCAGAAACTCTAAAGATTTGGTCTCAACCTGTTCATGTCACTGGAGCTGTCCAAAGTGTGTGCAAACTTTATTTACCACTCTGCTTGCCAGATATGTTGAATACATATTGCTTTTGAAAACTGAAGCGAGTTCATTATAATTGGAGCCATGGAGAATAGCAGAAATCCTTTAAAGTTCAAAATTATTGTAATGCTAAAAAAATTATCTTGAGTGTGTTGTTGTCACATATATGCTAGTACTAACAAAAGGTAGGTTGTAGTCTATTTTATAGCACCATATTCATTTGGGCTGGGGGGGAAGGGGCAATGGAAGGGGAGGGAGGGGAAATTACAACAAAACAAAGAAACCCACAAAAAACTAAAACCACTACCACCAAACCCAACAGGACTGATTTAAATTACCGCCTTCTTAAATATTTAAGTGAAAGACTACAACTTATATTTTATGAGGTAGCTCCTATTACAGAAGGCATAGCTTGAATTTCTACTGGATTTCTGTTCTGTTGTAGGTTAATTTGTTTGTTTGTTGGTTTGGTTTGGTTTTGTTTGGTTTAGTTTTGTCTGTTTGTTTGTTTTCCCCAAACTGATATGCTTGGCCGTCACAAATGTACTTTCCTGAAGTGGAACCCACGAGAAATTACTTTTTTTCTCTTTTTTGACTAGTGTAGTTAACATATTGAAAATTAACCATATTCTGTAATGTGGTGTGATACATAAAGAACTCTGTTAGAGAATGGGAGGGCAGCTCTGTTCTAGAGAATGGGAGGGCAATTCAAGTGTGACAGTTAACAGTCATCAGATGTTGAATACAGTACTATTTTATTTATGTGTTCAGGTATGCATTTCAAATTTTGATCTCAGTTCAGACGTGTATTTTATTTAAGTGAGGAAAACACATTCATTTTGTTTCTAGACCAGTGAAGGTGAAAAAACCATTTCTCATTCATTATTATAGTTACCCTTTCTATAATTTAGCATAATAAATAGGATGTACTGAAATTTATTTTTGTTGTGACTAAAATAAGGTTGCATTTATTTTAAAGAGGAGGAAGAATTTAGTCTGTGATAATTTTCAGTTTTCATCCTTAACAGTTCATTAGACTTATACAAATTTTTTTTTTTTTTTAGATGAGAAATTATGAATTAGCCACAACTAATTCAAGAAATTATGAATTAGCCACAATTTAACAATTTCAAACTTTAAATGCTTGAGGTTTGTGCTGCTTTGGACATTTGCTGGTGACATAAAATACAGTGCCTGAGTGAAATATGATTTATTTTTATATATTCCATTGCCTACAAGAAAAACACTGACATGTGTAACTCAGTGAACCAATTTCCTACCTCGCATTAGTTACAGATGTACATTAAATTTGATATAATGTACCAGACAAGAAGATTAAATCAGGGAAACACTATATTCATTTTACTTAGTGTTAAAACCAAACAAAATATTTTGGAACATGCACTATGAAGTGTATAAAAATAAAGAAGTTAAATATGCTGAGCAGGAAAACACAAAAATATTCAAAATGCAAAAGACAACAGGGATTCCTTTTTCTGTTTTTCAGCAATTTATGTCATCTTCCACTTCCAAATTTTCACAAATCATTTTTTTTTTTTTATGCTGCATTTGCAGACTTGTTTTCATAAGGGAAAATCTTTATTTGTAGAAGGAAATCCTATTCAAATATTTTACAGGCATCTCAGCTCGCTCTTTTTTTTGGTGTCTTAGATGGGAGGAATTTCTTCCACGCCTTTGTATATTCTTCCTGGATAATCTTGTTGAAGCTTTTAAATTCTTTGTCTTTGAAGTGCAAGGCATGTTATGTAATATGCACATACACTCATTTCTATTGGGTAATTTTCTGACTCTGACTGACACTGGAATAAAGGTTTTGTGCAAGAGAACAATGCAGGACTGAATACAGATCCTAGCCTAAGGATCAGCTAGAGTGCACATGCACAGCTGAGCCCTTGTTACTATTCTGTTGCTTGTTTCTAATAATAATTAAGTCTGATAGCACATTAATTTCAATTTTAAATCTGTTTGGCTTAGATATTCTAATTGGCCACACCTGTCTAACTTTTCTACTAACCTTACTTTTCTTCATGTTGTTCTCTCCTGAGAAAAGTTGCCACAGATGGTGCTCAGTAGACTGCATTAGCTCTTTGAACAACTTATATTTTTTCATATGCTCACTTCCAGCCATCATACATGTCTGCTTTCTCCATAATTCTCAAACAGGATGTTTAGCAATCCTATTTATCAGTGCTACAGGGTTTGAATGAAGAGTATTCAGTGATACAAGCAAACTGGTTACAAAAATTAATAAAATGAGACAATGTCTAGAAAACCAGTAGTTATGTGTAAAGAAGGGAAAATCTTCACAGTTTCCTTTTAGAAATGTCTTCTGTGATTCTAGTTTTCTCTAATTCCTCTTTTTGAATGTAAAATCTCAAATTTTATTTAAGCTATGACAGTATATCAAATTAAGTTTCAATTAATTAGAATTAGAGAAATGTTGATGCTTGAGATAAATACCAGCAGGAGTCCTTGCCTTTCCAATATATTAAAATATACCAGAAAACTTAATCCATCAGCTGCAGCAGTTTCTGTGTATAGTACTCAGACAATGGATGTTAACCCTGACCTAAAAATGCTTTATAATTCTAGCTGGGCTAAATGTAGCATCTTAATTTTCTAAGTTTTGCTTATCTTTTAATTTAATTCTGACCTTTTTTTGGCCTTCATCTCTTTTCTTTGCAGCTGGAACAATTGGAATAGCCAGAGGCTGCTCAAATGCAAATATCACTAAATTGCTACATCAGCCTTTATTAGACATTTCAGAGTCTCTAATAGGGATTTCTGTCTTCAGTGCACAAGCCATATAAAATGGAGAGATTACTGAGGTTTTTGCAATGATGTTATTTCTTTTCTTTAGGTGGTCTCAGTCAATTATATAATAGCATGTGTTATTAGGGGTCCCAACTTCACATTAGCCAAATACTAAAGTGTGCTTTTCTGCATCACTGACTAAGACGATTTGCCAAGGACAATATCAATCCCAAAGGAATGATAAACAGGATTAACTGAGATCTGGTCTGTAACTTCACAATGAAACTTCACATGCTTCTGTAAAAGTAGGTATGAAGTTTATCCAAGGACTACAGGTCAAATAGAAACAAGATAAAAAAGGGTTATTTGAGATACAAGGCAAAAGTTAGACACTAAAAGCCCAAAATTAAAATTCTGAAAGTTTTGTGGTAGATACCACTTAATCCTGGCAACATCCAAATCCTGCAGGAACCTTACTGTTTCTTTTTAAAATCTTGAGGGGCCTAGGTTTGTGTCCCGATACGTAGAGACTTTTGTTCCAGACAGAGTTGGATTGATCCTAGTGTTCTCCTCCTTAATCTTAAGTCACATCAAGGTCTAGAAGCTAGATATTTCCAGCCTAAATTCCCTTAGGGTGGTCAGAATGCATGTAATGTAAGCATATCTACAAAGTTTGGAAATAGCCTTCATCCAGCAGTGAACTAAGAATATTTTAATTCTAAATTACATGCCTCAGATATTAAAAGAAAGAAAACTGGTTAGTGGTTCATGATTTTGGATTGGCAGAAAAGAATTATTTGGTTTTGTTTAAAACAATATAGTATTGTACAGTATACAGTATGGCCTGTATTGAGAACTTTCATTGCAAAAAGTCTGATTGAAATAATTACTAAAGAGAAAAAAGGTAACATGCACTTGTGCATTTTTATTGTGTTCTAACTAGAAAGCACTTTGTGTTGATTCAGAAGTCCAAGGGACTTTGGAGGCGGGATGAAAAAGTATATTTTTGTCTAAAATATTTTTGTGAAGGATATCACTACAATATTAAAGTAGATGTTTGAGCACCCAAAAAATTGTATTCTAAGCATGATATTCATTACCTATATTTTAGCAAGGCTTTCACAATACATTTTTTTTAATTATTCATTAGCAATACATCTTCTTCATTAGCAATATATCTTATACATAATAGGTATTTATTGCAGTTTCTCTCTGGGCTGAAATTGTCTTCCAGAATGAAAATACAAATGATTTATTGTCACAGAAATATACTAATTACTGACAAAAATCCCTGGAAAATTGGGATAACATAGAACGCTGGCAATGCGGTGTTAGCATCTCTACCTTAAACAAGTTTTCAGTCTTAGTGTGTGCGTATGAAAAATAAATATCCATCACAGCGTTACTGAAAATAAATATTGAGAGAGTAAATGTGCCTCAAATTAAAAAATGTATGTAGAACTTTTGAAAGAATGGACGCAAGATAAAATAAGATGACTTTATACTTGAAGAAATCTATACTAGTATTTTCCGTTGAAAAATGCAGTTATTTGCTTGAAAGGCAGAGGTTTTTAAAGAAATATCTTTTCCTTTCCGTACGTAATTTTATAATAATGATTAAGCTTTTAAATGGGAAATCAGTTGCTTCCTTTATTATTATGACTATAATAATAGTAATTGTTATCATTATTTAGTAACTATTATTGTTAATTACTATGATCTGACAGTTTAGGCTCCTTAATGTATATAGATAATTCACAGAAACCAATAAGAATAAGGACAGACCCTTCCCAGGTAGGAAAACTGCTTCAGTGCTGACTTTTTAGTGACCTAATTTCTCAAATGGAATCAAACATCCAAAACAATAATACAAATTCACATACAATGAACAATGGAAATAATTTTTCTTAAAATTATCCCATCAAACTCAGCATACCCAAAGACTTCAGAGTTATCAAGTAGGAAATACTTGAAGATCAAGTTATGGTGTACTACAGATGACTTACCCTGAGGTACACTATGATTTTACAGTGTAGAAATTAAAGTGGAAGAGATATGTGGTCCTCCTCATCACCACCTCTAAATTTTACCCAGTAGCTGCTAAAGTACATATGAGAGACAAAACCAGAATATTATTTTGG